>JAHLJT010004567.1:165674627-165754347 GCA_031308135.1 Acheta domesticus
AGATTTCGCCGAAATACACGTTTTTGGGTGTCCCCTGATACGAATTTATTTTTCCTCCAGAATGTCCATCGTTCGCCTGGTATGTGAACAAACTACGCCTAAACTATGGGTACGAGTTTTTCCAAACTGAATAAACCATTGTCGATCTGACTGAGTTCAAGCTCTGCTATTTTGAAAAACATCATTAATCTTGGGGGGTCCTTTCACGTGAAGTTCTCGGGACATGTTCAAATGTTCTCAAAATTGCTCCAATTCGTTTCTTTAAATTTCTTGTGAAAAGAGAGTGAAATACATGTATAAAGACGCCGTAGTTCGATTTTCACTGATAAATCTGAATTTTTTGATAGTTGCAAGAGACTGATATTTTTTTCGGCGTATTCCTACAACTACAAAACTAAGATAGAGAGTTTTCTTTCAAGTCAATTTTTTTTCTTCATAATTATGTCTTTCTTTTAGGTCACGCGAACATTTTTTTGAAATTGTATTAGTTTTTCGCGCATATTGCGTCCAATTATGTAATATTAAAAAAATATTCAAAAAAAATTTTCTCTAAAACGGCTCTAGTTTTTTTCTTTAAACTTCTGGGACGTATAGTGTTTAATGTATCTATAAGATGACATAGACGCTTATTTGCTCTATTCTTTTGTTGTTGTTTTTCAAAAATTACACTGTGTTTTTACTTGTCTCTTACGTCGTTTATATTTACATTAAAGAATTTGTTCATATTATGCAAGTGCATTACATTATTTTATATAAAGTTTTCTCGAAAACTCAACATTTTTTTGTGAAAATGAGCTCAAATACCTTCCGCATTTCAGAAACACTCAAATACCGTTTTCGTAGAAACGGTTCCAAATTTTTTCTTCAAACTTTGTGTATGCATAATGCAATTGCACTGTTTAAGGAATGACAGAATTAATTTGCTGTATTATTTTGTTTGCTTCAAAATTACACAAATGCAATTTTTTTGAAATATCTCTCACGCTGTTAATATGCACATTTTCGCGATTTGTATACATTATTGCATTTTTGAAGGGCAGTGATTCAAACGACTTCCATAAAGTTTTTCGAAATCGCAATAGTTGTCTGTGAAAAGAGCTTCAAATTTCGCATTACAGTAACACTTAAAACGCCATTTTCGTAAAAAACGGCACCAAATTTTTCAACGAAAATTTTCCGTATGGGACGAGGTTTAGTCTCCAAACATTCTTAAATAGTTTTTTCGATTCTGCCATTAGGAAAACCGAAAAATTGAGGAAGTGTGAAAAAATATTCGGGCGGCGATAGATAATAACTGCAAAGGATGGGGCACGACCGAAAAGTTTAGCCCCGCCAAAGAAATTAGGAAACTAACTAGAAAGTCCTGTGCCATGACGTAGCTCCACTAGTCCTTTTTGTTTTGGCCCTAGATCCTTGGTGGCATTTAAAACAAAATAGTACAGACACAAGTTGTAATGCCATTAAAGTTGGCTCATATACGCACCATAGTTCGGGTTCATTTTACAACCTCGCCGTATTAAAATTCTGCAAGCTAAAACCGGTCTTTGATAGTTCGAAATTACAGATTGCATGCATAAAGCAATGTTAAGACTGACATAAATATCAATTGATTCAGATTTGTCCCTCGGGAGACGCCACATGTATAATTATGATGCACAACTTATGAAATTTAGAGTAACGAAAAAACAGGCGTGGCCTGGCATCGTAATTTTGAGATTAACACACGTGGCAGTCAAGGGTTAAAACATTTTGCATTTCATTCGTTAAGAATCAGTCTAAGCAAACTCAAACTGAAATTAAAAGCTAAAACTTGCCTTCCAAGCTTTAGAACCGAGAAAACACAAAACCTCTGTTTCACATCAGCTCTCATTTACAATTGAACCACAGAGCTATGATGGCAAATAAATTATTAAACTAGTTGTTAAAATCATTCCTGCTAGAATATTTGCTATGTATGAAAATATACCAGGGGCTCATATTATATAAATCGCTCATATCACCACTTTACCTCTATCTATATCTATTTCCGTTTCGTTTATTAACGGGAAATACTCTTTCTTTTTGAGAGATAAAATTTGAGTGCTACGACTAGACCACGGAATTTTGGTCACGAAAAAGATTTGATTTACACCTAAAGTAGGCAAAAAAAGACGAAGTTAGGCACCAACCAATAGCCATTAAAATCGACGTTTTAGGCACTTAAAATAAATTAAAGAATGACTAAGCCAGTAAAAAATAGACTGAGAAAGGTATATTTCTGACATCTAGAGCTGATCTCAAAAGGATTAAATTAGGTAATATTGTTATGCAGGAAAAAGTATTTTTTACAAAAACCTTGCGCCACATGACCCATTTACCTATTGGCCTTTTTTTTAATCTACGCCTGTCCGACAAGGCTTTTGCCTGACCTGTCTTTCTTCCCCTGGACTTCGCAGACGACCTGCTGGGGCAATAAGCCTAAACCTGTCAACAGCGCAGCCGCACCGGAATGGTGCAATTGTCCAAGAAGCGCGTGCTGATCGGAGACGAGCGTGAAACATCTTAATTATGTTGATTTGCAGGGATCCTTTTGTTCGGTATTTGGGTGAAAGATTTCGGTTCGATGTCGATTGCGTATTCGATCACACAATGTTTGCATTTCTGAAAGTTTTTACGTTTCTGGCAAACAAATTTCAAAATTTAGTATTTAAAATATGATCCTTCTCGAAAATCACTTGTTTTAAGCACTTTTAGGCAAAAACATTAAAATAGGCATCACTACCTTTTAGAACATTTTAGGCACTATTAGACGCGTTCATTAGATCTATTCTCTCACGATTCGAAACATCTGCAATTATTTTCACCTCCTAAAGGAACTAAATAGATACTTGTCCTAAACTCCAAGGTCTAATTATGACTCATGTTTAGGCATGAAACTGTTTAATTTCCAAGTAAATAACGTTTCAAATCAAATATTAATAGAAAGAGAATGTATTAATAAGGGATATTCAAAATAACGCTGAACATTATCCCGGCGTCTTATAATACTGAACTCAAGTTCACCAATTTATTAATGTATGTTATTAGCTTATGTTAATAAAATTACTGTTTGACTTAATTATTATTATTATTATTATTATTATTCCACTACATCACGACTAAAGATGTTATGAGTCGGCTGAATAGAAAATCTACTCCAGATTGCACCAGCTACCTAAGGGGTAGCTGGTTGCAATCTGGAGTAGTCGCACTGGTCGGTGCCTCTACAATATATGCCCAAAATGTGGGCTGTTCAAATAAAGCTATGTCTTGCACTTCCCAGGTCTTTTGGATTACCTGGGAGTTTAGACAAGTTCTTACACAAATTTTGCGGAACAAATCCCAGAGCTCCGATAACTATCGGTACGACCTGTGCTTTGGCGCCCACATTCGGCTAATCTCGATTTCCAAACTCTTGTATTTAAGACTTTCTCTGCCTCCTTGGTAACGACGTTTTGATCGCAAGGCACAGCAACATCCACAAGTAAACACGATTTGTTCTCCAATCCCGGATGACTATATCCGGTTTGTTTGCTGCTATCGTGCGCGATCAGTTTGAATTTGTTGGTCGTACAATATCGTACACATCCAACAGACGTCACCTGTTTCGGTGAGTGTTCGTACCACTTGGGGCAGTGTTTCGGAACTTCGAGGGCGGTACAGATCGGCCAGTGGAGGTAGCTACACACCCTGTCGTGTCTTTTCTAGTATTCTGTCTTTGCTAGGATTGGACAAGCTGAGACAATATGATCGATGGTTTCTACGTGTTCCTGACAAATGCGGCATTTATCATCTTGAGAAATTTTGAGAACCGCTTTATCGTAATGTATTCTCAAGGCCTGATCTTGGGCAGCTATTACAAGTGCTTTCGATTCTAGCTTCATTCTTCCCCTTTTAAAGCCACATAAATGATTGATCTTTATTGATCTTCACCTTGTCCATTCGTTTCAAATATTGTCCGTGGAATGGTTTGTCTCTCCACAATTTCTTTAACATGTTTGTGTCTCAAATTTCATGTTAAGTAGCATCAGAGTTCAGTGTCTCTGTCATTCTGGGTGTCCTTGAATAGCCTTGTTCGCAATGCTTCTTACTGGCACTTACATGCCTCTGTTTCCCATTCTTCGTTCAGATTTCATGACCTGCCTCATTAGTGGGTCATCTTGATGGCTGACCACATAAGTAGATGGAATATGCGGGTCTGGGACCAGGAAGTGCTCATAACGTCCTCCAGCACTTCTGTCCCAGCCCCTTGTTTGTCAACAACCGGCGCCACCACTTATAGAACGCCCACCACTCAACAAGGTCACCGGATGTCAACATCCGGGTCATTGCCATCCCGCGGTCATTGCCCCCGCGCTGCTGGTGGCGAAGTGCGCAGCGTGCGCGCCCTGGCGGCGAACGGCGGCAGCGTCGCGCTCTGGTGCGAAGTGCGCAAGCGTACGCGCCCTGGCGGCGAACGCGGCAGCGTCGCGCTCTGGTGGCGAAGTGCGCAAGCGTGCGCGCCCTGGCGGCGAACGGCGGCAGCGCGCGCCCCCTGGCGGCGAAGCGCGGCAGCGGGCCGTCGTCGGCGTCCTCAAAAACGCGCGGCTCGCGTGCGGCTCGAACCGTGCCGAGTCCCGCTTCTGTGCGCGCGGCGCGGAAGCGGGCGAGCGAGCGCGCTGGCGCTGAGCTACGACGACATCGTCCTCTGGAGGTGTCTCGTAGGCCGATGTCTTGCTGCGTCGGCTGCCTTGCCGGGCGTGGAGGGAGGAGACCTCTCTCGCGGCGCCCGCTCCCCCTCCCCCTCCCCCTCCCCCTCTAGCGCCGCGCTTCATATTGTGCATTCGCTGCGGACCGGGCGGCGCTCGCGAGCGCTATCACCACAACTTCCGTTCGCCGGGCGCGCCGCAGCGCGCGCGCTATCAACCACAACTTTCCGTTCGCCGGCGCGCCGCAGCGCGCGCGCGCTATCAGACCGCAGCCTGTCCTTGTTCGGCGCGCGGGCGCTCGCAAGCCGCGCTGGGGCGGCATCGCCTTACCAGCCACGAGTGCACGCCTGTGCGCTCTAGTGGCGAACCGGGAAACGCACCGTTCGCTGTGCCTTTGGACGGCGCGCGGCGCTCTCAGCAGCGCTGGCCAGCTACCCAGCGTGCTGGCTGCACGCCTGTGCGCTCTAGCGCGACGCGGGAACGCAGCTCTAGTGCTAACGTGACGGTAACGAGAGCGCGCGAGGAGACCTCTCTCTCTCGCGGCGCCCGCTCCCCCTCCCCCCTCTAGCGTGTGCGCTAGCGCTCGCTCCCCCTCCCCCTCTAGCGTCTGCGACGGAATGGCGGGCTAGCGCTCGCTCCCCCTCCCCCTCCTGCGATGGGGTCGTGCTAGTAAAAAAGGAGGAAACCCTACGGGGCGGTGACAGGGGAAAAAATATGAAAACAGAGCGATAAGAATTAAATTTTTTTTATTGAAACCAAATGATACGCGGTTTTTGTTTGTTAAAAACAAATGATACATGGTTGTTTTACAAAACGGTCACCGTGGTCCTGTGGCGATGGCCCTTTGTAAACTAACAAGGTGCCTTATCAATCTCCTTCTGGATCTTGTCGTCCACATATCCTTTCGTGGCAGCGTCTGTCTTTGCCTTGGGCAGCAGCCATGTTGACGACGCGGGTTTGCAGCACGTTGACGTTTCCCAGTTTGCTGTACCGGAGTGGCGGAAATTTTCTAGCAGCTTTTGATATCTCGAATGTTGCGGTCGACGTACCCTTTGTTGGCGCGTCTTTTTCTTCTTGCGGATAACCCCGTATTCGAAATGCGCCCAAAGATCAGCGTTATAGGGACTGACCTCGCTCCATCTGCGCAGACAGTTGTAATTGAGACTCGGTCACGCGTTGTAACGAAGTCGTGACAGGATTGATGAGTTCCCGCATGGCTCTATCGGCATCGTCCGCCGCTAATTGAGGCGAACGCGGTCGGTTTTGTCCATGCACGTACTCTTTGGTGGCAACGTTGTCATAAGAGCAGCGAACGCGCAAAGCAAAGTTCAGAAGAACGAGTCCGACCGCGATGCTATCTAGGCAGCTCATCGTATTTTTATTTTCTTTTTCACTTCACAGTTCGCGCCGAGTTTACAAACACGCAATCTTCTATCGACAGCGGAGGGAGATCGTCGTCCTCCAAGTAGTGTTCTCGGCAAGGCTGGGCGGAGATGCGATGCAAAAGCGGCAGCTTCGCTTCGGCGGCGGCGGGCCGTCGATGCGCGTGCGTCCGCGATTCCAATGCTCCTTACACGCACGAAGTTCTTGACACAAGGTAGTTGTGTCGGGTGGCTTCGGGAAGTCGCTCGAAAACGCGCTCCACCTGGTGAGGCTGCACCCAATGACACAAAAATTCGATCGGCAATTGACTCAATGTCTCCGAGTCGAGAAGTGTAAGCGCGCCGTCGACTTCACGAAACTTTCGAGGGCGCGCTCGATGTCTTCGCGCGTCTCTTGTCTGATGTGCTCCAGCGGTCCGGGCTGAGTTGTGTACGACGAACGCTCTGCATCGTAATGACGGGCGAAGCGGCGGAGAGCGATCTTAAAAGTGCGCTAGTTTTTTATCGTCCTCGAACGGAAGCGGACAACCGCCTGTTTTTTATCGTCCTCGAACGGAAAGCGGACATCCGCCTAGATGATTCCCTTCACTTCATGTCGCAACCATTCGCAGAGGGCGATCACGTGACGCCCAGCGAGGCTGACGTCGCCGCAAGCGTAGAGGTCGCGGGCCGCGTGTAAGCACTCGCTGTAGCGGAGGACACCCGAAATCCTCCAGATCGAGAACACAGCAGCCTTCTCCTTCCAAGTACTCCTCCAACCACCTTTTCTTGTCACCTCCCTTGACGTATACGGTTGTCGCACCTTTCAAAGCAGCTCTAATCACAGAGGCTCTGTCGTCATAATTGTAACTCCCACTACTCCACGGCGGTGTGGCGGGATGGTAGCTTTTGATCCACCACACATGTTTCTTGTCGTCGCTGCTCAATGTATGGAAAGGCCGCGGTGGACGAAAGATGAATGTCTGAATGAGTCGATCTAGGATCGTCATTGTCTCTCGATTGGCGGTTGACGTACAGCACTTTGATGTTGAAGCGTTTGGTCGAGATAATAACCTTGCAGATCCACGACAGCTGTGGGTCCGCGATGGACCTGTGGGGTCATGATGGGTTGGAGGATCTGTCTTCTTTTTCTTATTCTTCTTGAACGAGGATCCGTTCTAAAGAGCGGTTTTTCCTCACGCTCGGACGAAGACTTCGTTCTCGTGCCACGCTGCGGTCGATGTCGACGCAGCGTCCTCGTCGCACGCCGCCGCCGCCGCCTCGGTCGGTGTCGGCGTCACCGTTCGCGCAGCAGTCTCCTCGGCGACTTCGTCCCACGTTTTCTCCACACTCAACACATTGATGCTTTCTAGCCGTTCTTTAGATTCTTTTCTCGAGTAGTCCTGTTCAGGAGGAGGCGGTCGTTTCGTGAGGAATGTTGAATGAAAAGCATTTCGCACGTAGCGCATCATGCTTCCGCACACAACGCTGTAGATGTACAGAAAAAACCGCGAGTAACCGCACATGCGGAAAGCACCTCTCTCGCACCGAGACTGACGGTCGTCGTGCTGCCGTCAGCCTTCTTATACACGCGTGATGACGACGGCAGACAGGAAGTGAAGTGCGTCTTTTATCGTTCCCCCACCTCCCCCACTTCAAGGACTCTTCGGTTTTCCGCCTTCGATGTCTCTCGCGTGCACCCACGAATTGTGGCGTGAGTCGAAACCGAGCCATTTCACGAGGCGAAGCGGGACCCTTTTTCCGTACGACGCGCTCGACTAAATAGTGATCGGGATATCGCGTGCGATGCAACTCTTCGGTGTAGAAGCGACCCTTGATCGTTTCGCCTTTCAGGTCTTCTAGCGAGTACGTGACGGGATTCGAGAGGTGCACACGAACGATTTTAAAGAGTTCGGTGCCCCATCGCGCTTCGTAGCCTTTCCGAAACGGCGAGATCTTGTACGTGCTCACCCGAACGATATCGCCGACGCGAAATCGATTGCGCCTCAGGAGACGCGGATCGAGCGTTTTCACTCGGTCGTACACCGTGCGCATGAGGCTGTCGTCTTTCACGTCTTTCGGTTTCATGCCGATGGTTCGATGTTTGGTCGAGTTGTAATCTCGGAGGAGGTCGGCGAGCATGAGGGTCCAGCGTCGCGTCCCCTCGGCGGTGAAACGCCTCCACATCCGCTCCTTGAGCGTTCGATTGAAACGTTCGACGACGGCGGCCTTCACGTTGGAAAAGGTGGAATAATGATGAATGCCGCGCTCCCGGAGCCACTTGTTGAGCGCGGTATTGTAAAACTCGGTGCCTTGATCGGTTTGCAGGAAGCGGGGCTCTCGGCCGCTCGACGTCACGATGCGATCGAAAGCCTTGACGACTTCCGCTCCGGTCTTTTTCTTTATCGCTTCCGCCCAGGCGTACTTGCTGTACACGTCGATGACGGTGAGAATGTAACGCATGCCTCGATTGCTTTTGGAGTACGGCTGCATGTCGACCAAGTCGGCTTGCCACAAATCATCGAATCCTTTCGTGATCGTCCGCCGTCTTGCGTAACGACGACGGGCAGGCGCGTGCAATTCCGCAGCGAGGCCTTGTCGAACGGAGGAGGTCGTCTTCTTGTTCTTCTGCATGGCCAGAGGAGCTAAGCGATAATACCGGCGTCACGCAATTCATCTTCTATTTCTACTATTTCTCCGTCGAGTCCTTTGTGTCCGGCGGCCCGCGAAGCGTGTAAGAGTCGCAGCCTCTCCACGAGCGTATTCGGATCGCGCCAATATTTGTAGTCTGGCGCCGCCACAAAACGTAGTCCCCTCCCCGTTCTCTTTCGTTTCATCATTTCAAGTCTTTTGCTTCGTCTTTCCGCCGCGAAAAAGAGGCGAGATAATTTCACGATATTTCAGTTTATTATCCTTTGTGTTAAATTGTAAATTCGGTCTGTAATTCACCTTGTGTGCGGAAGACAATTCGAGAATCTTTTTGTATTTCTTCAAATCGTCTTTCGTGACATCTCTCCGGTTGGGTCGTTGCTCGAAAAGTAGTTCGAGGAGGCCTGGCTCTGGGTAGAATTTATGTCCCTGAACGGAGAATGCTTCCTCGTTCGGGTAAAGCTCTATGACGGCGTTACCGATTTGAGGTCGCCCTCCTATATAGTACGGTCCGTACGTGGTATCTCCTACACCGATTGCAGCATTTTGCAAATAGGTTACCAATTGATCATAATGTTGACTGCGAACATCTCTATTGCTTACTTCTTCGTTCCCTTCTTCCAACTCTGGGAGTGTTTCGAAAGAGGGATAGTCATCATCTTCTTCTTCTCTTGATTCCGATTTGATAGGAACACGCGTAGTAGAAGGTTGAACGGAAGACGATGATGGGTTGCTATTATTTTTTCCCTTTTTTTGATGGCGGTGCAGCGCTTTCGAGACGGGCGTCGTGAGATACGTATCGAGGAATCGATTGCGCATCGTTTCGGATACTGCAGCGTCTGCATTTTTTGTCGAATGTTTTCACGAGCCTTCTCCACCTCCATTTTCAACCTCTCTTCCGGGGTGGTAGGGGATTGAAGGGGAGGAGGGCGCGCTGAGGAAGGAGGAGGACGACGCGGTGTTTTTTTTTCGCGCAAGCTCTTTTTCGTTTGCACTAGCGCGTGGAGCGTCTTCAAGTCTCTCTTTGGTCTTTTGGGGGGCTGTGCGCTTTTTTCACTGCCACCTTTTCTTCTTCTTCTCAACGTGCTTCGAAGAGGACGTTATGTTTTTCACGCGCCCTCCTATTTTGGACTTCACTTTCATCACACCCGCCACACCGAGCGCGGCGGCTCTTTCGCCGAGACTCGCGTCGCCGGACTTGACCCGCTCCCACGCTGCTTTGGCGAGCGCTTCGTCCGCCCTCTTGCGTTCCTCACCGCCTTTGTGGCGGTGGTAGGCGATGTCGTGCTCTCGACACGCTGCGTCCAAAGGGTTGATACCGCGGTCACCTCTCCGCAGCCTCTTCACGAGCTTCGTACCGGGTCCGCAAAATTGGTAGCCGCCGGGAATGTGCATTTCGAAGGGAAGTTTGTCTATCGCCCGATTCAGCACCCGTCCCACGATGCCTCTTCCCCGCCGCGCTCGCGCGACATTGAAATGCTGTCGCACGTACACCATGACGTAGAGTGAAGTCGAGTTGCGAAAGCAAAGCGATTATATAACCTTCCCCTGACCCCCCGTCGGCACGAGAAACCGGTCGAAGCCCGATCGGTATCGTCCCTGTTGAAGCGCACTAGGTTTGCAGATCACCACAAAAGCAACCGGTCTGTGTTCCACACGTCGGCGCACAGCGACCGAAAATCGTGGAAGGTCCTAAAATCGTTTCCGACGTGTTCTTTGTAGTTGTACTCGAGGTTGTTGTCGTCTTGCCGGAAGACGACAATCATATTCGCGTTATCGCGTATCAACTGTTTGGGAATTTTGGTGTACGTTTGACAGAGGTAGAGCACGTCCGTGTGTTTGTGTCTTCCGGCCGCAAAGTAGGCCTTGATGCAGTCTTGTTTTTCGGTGGCGATGTCGTCGAAAACGAAAACGCTGTCGGGGGACGCCTCGGCCGGGGGCACGATGCTATCGTGCTGCGTAAACGAATGAAACGGCGCGATTCCGTCGCAGACTTGCTTCAAGTACGCGTACATGGGCTGCGTGTCGGTGGTGGAATACAAATACACGTTGCGGAACGCCAGCCCGAACTGGCCGGTGAGCAGCGAGACGACCACGTTCGTCTTGCCGCACCCGGAAGGTCCCACGATAAGAGCGCGCACGCTATCGGGGAAAAGCGGTCCGTGTCGACTCTTTGCCTCGTCCTCCTGTCCGCGCCATAAGGCCGTCACGTTCACGACGGGCAGAGTCGTCGATTGTTGAACAACGTCCATCCCGTCAACCCTTGCGAGACTGTTGTCCTTCTTCGAAGGACGCTCTGTTTTAACAACAGGAGATCTAAGGAGAGAGGGGGAAGGGAAAGGATGACTACTCGGCGCGTGTGAAGGACGATGGAAAAAACAAACAAATAGAATCATGTGATGTTTTTATTGATCCTTTCAAAATGTTTACATGTTAATGATCATTGTCTGCTCTAGAGGCAGCCATCGATGCAATCGTCATCTCGACCGCTCTCGCTAACCATGTCGCCGCGTTGCGCGCGCATTCGCTGACCGTCTCCAGAGGAAGAAGATCGCAGCAGACCGTATCCGGTGAGGAAGGAGGTCGGTCCGTGGTCTTCCTGTTGTTCCGTCGACGCCGAGTCGATGGTGTTGTTTTCTTCTTTCGCTCTTTTGGTTTTGCGACCTTTCCGCCGTTCTTTTCTTTTTCGATGTACAATGCCGCGGACATGGATGATCGCACGCAGAAGGAAAATCGAGAGGTGGTGGAGTCGCTGATCTCACCTCCTCATCCGCCATGTTGTCTACACCGCCACTTCCAAAAACTGCTGCGAGTTGTGAATCGTAAGAAGAGGTCGAACCGCCCACTTCTTCGTCTTCACCAGGCGAAGTCGATGGGTGATAATCTTCTTCTTCTGCGCTCTCTTTTCCGCGACTGACGCGAATCATCCTCTCGTGAAGGAAGCAAACAAGAAATGAAGGCGGCGAGCGAAACACGCGACTTCTTATACCATGACGTTTTTCTTCACCACAAAGTCATCGATTGGTGCGTACAGCACTTCCGTTTTGTAGATAATGAGACAATACGCCGTGACGTTCGCTGGCATAGCTGTACCCGTTTCCCACGTGATCTTGATGTCGGTTTGCGAGGGGAGGACGGCAGAATCTCTGGAGGAGACGTCCCATACGATAATAGGAAACCAACCATTCACATACCAATATTCCATATTCGATATGGGATTGCGATTGTAGTAAGAACGTTCCGCTTTTTGCATCATTTCGTAGAGATACGGGTGCCATTTTTCAGTACCACCGGTATAAAATTTTACGTTGCATAGAAGTTCGGAATAAGGGTAAAACTCGTCGTTTAAATACAGTTTTGCTCTTGTCATGTCGTTACCGTCGAATTCGCCCGAATTCTGTTTCAGGTTCGCGTCTTTTCCCGTTTGCATTCCAAAGAAAATGTACAGGGGATTGTCCTCTTTGGCGGCAGTCTTTACCGTCCACTGAAACGGTCCCTTTCCGCCGCTCGGAACGTTGGGGTATTCGTGAAGTTCCCATCGTCTGAATTGCATGGGGATCGGGCGCCGACTGTCCAGCACTCTCGTCACCGCGAGGGAAGCAGCATCGCTCAGCGTCAAATGAGGCATTCTCCAAATCACGTCCGTCACGGTAATCGTTGTTTCGTTCGGCGATTCCGCTGTCGTCGTGAGACATCGATTATCATGACGACCTCGAATGAGAACGAGGTCGTGTTTCACGCCGGTCATGACGCGCGTGTGATCTTCGAAAAATCCCATCCACAGTCGCAACGGCACGATACCGTAAAATTTCCCGCCCGTCGAACTGAGCATGAACTTGGTGTTGCACTTGTCTGACTCGTATAACAGGAGATCTTCGGTCCAACACGCATTGCCGAACGATCTTCATTCCGCTGGCGAAAGGAAACACACGTTCTTCATCGTGCTCGTGATGCCTGGATTTCTAACGACGTCGACGATCACGTTGTTGATTTCGTAACGAATTTCGCTAAAAAGATAAGCGAAAGCGTTGTTGATCAATTCGCAGTTGGTGCGATCTGCGGTGTCCTTTTTGACGGCAGATCCCGCGATGACGAGCGAACTCTCGCAAGGTAAGAGAACGGCATCCTTATTCATGATAGTAATGCGAATTTCGTCGTTTTGACCAAACGATTTAATGTACGGAAAGTGTTCGTGAACAGCTTCGTTGACGATGTGGTGCTTTATGTTCTCCCTGCGGAGAATGTCGATCGCGTGATCGTCCACAAATTCCGTCGAAGAATAATGATTGGTCTTCATTTTCTTCGACGACATTTTTTTTTCCTCCGGTTTTCTTCTTCTTATTCGTCTTCTTTATAAAAGTACTGTAACCCAACGCTCGTAAGGTTTGTCGACTGGATGATGTTAACGTGGTGAGTGGACAAAGCACTCTGTGCCTCGGCCGCGACACGACCTGCATTTTATAGAGCTTTTTAGACATAGTGATTGCTTCTGGGACGTATGAGCAACGTGCACGTCAACGGTGTTTCCGAGTACAAGGGAATCAGCTGACCGGATGCGTTCTCTAGTCGAATCGATATCTCGTCGATCCAACGTCGCGTGACGCGGTGAAAGATTTTTTCGGTCGGCCTTTCTTCGATAATGGCGGCGGGTAAGTCGTTCACGTGAAACTGATAAAGCACGTGGGCTATTCGATCGTTTATATACCCGCTTTCGATCACGTTACACGTCACGAACACTTCAAAATCTTTCACGATCGTCGGCGCAGCATCGGCCGTCTCGTACTTCCCAAAAAGTGATGTGGGCGACACGGTCCTTGAAAATCCGAGGAGAGGGCCGATGGACTCGGGATGGTCGAAACGTAGCTTAAACGACGTGTTGACGCGCACTTTGTTCGTCTGCGGGTCCGCCTCCAAATCGAAAAAGTGCTTCTTAGCCGCAAAGTCAGTGGGAAACTGTTCACGCAGGATGTTCGAGATATGACGATTGATGTCTTCCAAGGTATACGTGCCCGGAGGGACGGACAGCACATAGCTTGTGAGTGAACTCCCACCACCACCACCCTCGTCGACGTCGTAGTGGAGTTTGTTGTGTCCCTCCTTCACGTTGCGAATGGTGTGAAAGGTGCCGAGATGCACGAGCGCGATCTCGTACACGTCGCTCGAGAGGTCGACACCCGGCGTGAACTTCACCGAGATCTCCGGCCCCTTCCCGATTAAAGTGTACGTGCGCATGACACGAACGTCTCCCGCGAAATGACAACGTCCAATGTTTCACCTTCCTTTTTCTTCTACTTCTTGTTGTTCCATTCGTGAAAAAGAAATTGCAGACACAATTTGCCACAATTGTTCGCGTTGTATTTTTGAACTTGGCGCGTGTTGTACGTCACGTGGTTCCCGCGCGCGTTGCGAAGGAACTCGGGAGGGGGCGGAAGTCCGAAGGAATCAAAGTAACGCACCGTCCGCCCACGCTTCGCGTAAGCGACGAAATGAGTACCGGCGCCGCGGGCGTCGTCGAGATTGACGACGCCGCACTCCCGCTCCCACGCCCGATCTCGCGTGGGCAGCGCATCTCGCGTGAACACGCCTCGAAAATGCGGAATCACCAACACCTTCGCAAAGCGGGTCACTTCCTCGTGCGTGAGCGCTCGACGCGGTACTCTGCTCATTAGTTTTTTTTTGTTTTTCGAGACCCCTTTCGCCGCCCTTTCGTGGTCCTCTTCCTCGTGCCAAGCATTTTCGCGGCCTTGAGCAGCACGCCCGATCCTTTTTTGGAGTCTTCCATGACCTTGTTATGACGCATCATTTCCGCTAGTTCTCGGTTTTTGCCTTTGGCGTTTGTCACGGCGTTCGCGACAGCGGACGCGCCGCCGGCGAGAGCGCCGATCGCGCCCAGTCCGCTTAGGATGGACGGAATGAGTGGGATGAGGGCGGGAAGAAACCCGCCTTTCTTACTCTTTCCTTTCACCGTTCTTCCTTTCCTCCTCCTCCTCCCTACACCTCTCCCCCGCGCAGGCTTCCTACAGGGTCCGCCGACGCATCGACCTCGCAAAAACATGCCGCGACCCGTCGAGGGGGGGCGCCAGGGAGAGAATCGCCGCCGCTCCTCGCCGGCCTCCTCACCGGCCCGAAAAGTTTCTTACACTCTCTCTCCGTAGTCGTTCTACACACGGTGCGAACCATGATAGTACTAATACGCGAGAAAGAGTGTCGAAATATATATACATACACACACACACAAGGAGGTCCCGTTTAAAAACCCTCAACCCCCCCCCTAACGCTCCTCATCCATTCAGCTCTCTCGCTCGGCGATAGATCCAAGGATACCGCCCACCGCCTCACCCCTTATTACTTTCTTTTCAACCATCACCGGCTCGATCTCCCGCCCGAGCTTTTCCAGTTCTGAAATCTTTGTATTGAGACGCTTGTTTAGCGCCTGAACCAGCTGATCCGCGTGTTTTTTCGCATCCGCCAGCGCGACATTCAATTTTTTTCTATCTTTGTTTCGAGATTAGAAAAGTCGCCTGTTTTTTTTCAAGTTATCCCATGCGCTACCAGACGCTCATTGAGCTTTTCCAAATTTTCTTTATCGATAACGAATTCACGCTGCAACTTAGTCATGGCGTCAACGAAGCTCGGCAGACCGCGCAGACCGTTTTCTAACTTTTTTTCGAGGTCAGCATTATCCTTTTTGAGCTTTTCCAATTTTTTTTCTATCTTTGTTTCGAGGTCAGCATTATCCTTTTTGGCTAGTTCTTTATGCACGTGAAAAAGATCATCCGTGTGTTTTTTCGCAGCCGCCAGCGTGTCATCCAATTGCGACTTCACCGCCACGTCCGAAGGGGCAGTGCCGGCGCCTACTTTGCGAAGAAGTTTGTCGTGAAAATTGAAATGACCGGACGAGCCGACGACCGGTAACGTGTCCAAGAGTTTGGAAGGAATTTTCTTTTCGTGCGCGGCCACGAGCGCGCCGCATTCCTTCTTCGCGAACGCCTTTAAGTCTTTCTCCTGTTGATCAACACGCGTAGAGAGCTTCTTCTCGAGAGCATCGAGTTCGCTTTTTTGTTTTTTCACGGTTTCCGCAGACTTGCTTTCGTGCGCGACCGCGAGCGCATTGCATTCGTTCTTCGCGAACGTCTTTAAACGGTTCTCCTGTTCTCCGAAGCGCGTAGAGAACTTCCGCTCGAGAGCATCCAGTTCGCTTTTTATGATCACGGTTTTTTCCCCCGCAGACTCATCATCACCATCTCTCCTCATGCGCTTCACAACTTCGTCGATTTGTTCATCGACGTATCGCTTCGTGACGGCGTGGGCGTGACGCGCCCGAACCGTATGTCCAAAAACATCCATCGCTTTCTTGCGACTGAGCGTTTTGATTTCTGCGTACGACTATTAAAACAAGTCTCATTTAACAGGAGTCGAACGGAGGGACTGGGTACTCATAAGTGCATGCATGTGCGCTCTAGCGGTGAATGCGAGAAACGTAAAAGGCGTTGCCGGCCAGCATGCAGACATCCGAGCAGCACGAGACGGCGCCGCGCGCCGACCAAGGACAGCCTGCGGTCTGATAGCGCGCGCGCTGCGGCGCGCCCGGCGAACGGAAGTTGTGGTGATAGCGCTCGCGCCGACGTCTGCCGCTGTGCAGTACACGGCCGACATTGAACTCGTGCAGTCGTATTGTTTAATTGTGCAATGGCAAACCCATTGAACTATCAGTTTTTTGAGGGAAGGCGGCAGGCAAGGTATTTGCCCGTGGACGTGATGGGCCGTAGCGTCATTCATTACGCTGCGGCCTACGACGACGTCATGGGGTTGATTTTCTGTATTAGTCGCGGCGATCTCGTCGATCGCCGCGATTTATTCGGAAAAACGCCCCTTCATTACGCGGCGCGTTCACTGGCAAATATCGCCTACAATTTCCTTTTGTTCGCGGGAGCCGACCTAAACGCGCAGGACGATTTAGGTCTGGTTCCCGAGGACCATCTGAATATGCCAAACACTGCCAGTGTGAACCGGGGAACTGCTGGATGTGCCGGCGAGTGCCTATGCATTGTTTGGTGAATATGGACATTCGCCGGTACGTCGAAAGGCAGGCGCGAGAAGGTGTTCCGGGCGTGGTCGGCGGAAGGTTGGTGCCGCCGCCTCCGCCGCCGCCTGTCCATCCGCCCGCGGACGGCGAGAGGGCGGTGCCGCCGCCTCCGCCGCCAACGGCGTCCTACACACCTCCGCCTCCTTACGACTCGCTCGTTGTGCCGTCAACATCCCGGCCAACGAGGGCCCCCCGGTTACGTCTCCGGCGTATCAGTGATAACCTGTGGTCATCGGAGACGGAGGAATAGTAAGTGTTTTTTGTGCTTTTTTACATTTTTTGAGGGAAGGAAATTGAATGAAATATTTTAATAGACATATTTCAATTGTTTATTGTATTTTAATTCTTTACAAATGACACTTTTTGATACAGAGATCTATATGACTGTTTTAATTGTTACAAAAAATTCCATATTTGATAAACATATTTTTTATATACGACCATGTTTTTGGTCGATAGAGATCGTTGCGCTTATATATAAGAACGACGTTGGCTTGATTGTTTTCATTTACACCAAGGTACGTAAGGTTCGGTCGCTCTTGTAGGAATTCTTTCTCTCGAATCGTTTTTATCAGGGATGTAAATCTGAAACGAAGAATGACAAATAAGTAATGGCTATGTAAAAACTTTGGATTTTATCGCGCGACCGTTTACATACCTCACTGGTAGGAATACTGAAAAGACATCCCCCCCTATCGTCGCAACGTATGATTCTTTTTCAAATTTTGTGCTGGTTATTAAGTGGATGTTTGTAATTTCAAAAAAAATTCCTTTCGGAATATTCGCAAAGTTTAGGCGAGTATTCTCGCTTTCTGCTTTCGCGGTCATTTCCTCCCATGGACTATAACAAAAAAAATAAATAAAACGCTTTAGTGAGAAAACGATTTTAGTGGTACGTTGTATGTTACTATTAGAAGATAACGATGACTTACTTTAGAGCTTTGAGGCGGTTGTAGATGTAGACGACGCAGTCGGGTCTCGCGTTTATTTTTACGACTTCGCCGTCGTCTTTGCTAAAATAATGTGCCCGAACAGAATCTGTCTTCTGTTTTTTGAATGGTGGAGGCAGAACCATTTCTAAATTTTGTACTTCAGAAGGAATGGCAAGAGCCAATTCGCCTGCCAGCTCATCGTCTGAGTCGGCCACGACAAGCATGTTGTCGTGCTCCTCTTGATCGAACGGTTGTGTGTATACGTGGTCACTGTGAAAATAAAAAAAAACAATTCATGACTCATTTGAAAACATAAACGTTTGAAACATTCAATTGTGTTCAAGATGTGCTTACAAGTTTAGCCGTCTTTTTGCTCTCGGTTCTTCCGTTGTGTTCTTCTGATGACTTGCCATGGTTTTTGCGAAGACGTGGATCGGTGTGAAGGCGAGACGTGCTGACCGCGAGTGAGCATTTTCAAAGAGGGAGTCCTCTCTTTTATCCCAAATCGTGCTCCACTTCTGATGTGACAATGATGTCATCAATTTTTTTATTGAATTAACATTTCCTTTCATCATTTCCGCTGTAATTTCCAGTTTTCAAAATCGCTGTCGGATGCTTATTATCACTGTCTTTCTTGCGGCAAATAACCACGTCCTGTTTTCCGCGCTTCTTACCACTATCTTTCGTCCGGCAAATAACGACGTCCTGTCTTGCCTCATCGCCGCTGGAATTTCCATTTTTCGAAATCGTGCGCTTCTTACCAATATCTTTCTTCCGGGAAAACACGACGTCCTGTCTTTCAACATCGTGTTGGTTGGACAATGAAGGACATCCTGTCTTGCCTCATCGTCGTATGATAGCGCGGAGTGTTTAAAAGTACACGTCCGCTGACTTTTTTCGTCAGTCGCACATTGACTGTTGTTATGGTCGGTGTTCCTGACACATATCTATATCGAGGCTTCTTTCTGGCAGTCTTGTTTTTAGTAGTTTACAGTGTGTTCGTTACTTATTTATACATACGGTGTACGGATTTTTCTTTCTTTCTTTCATTGAATACGTTTAGGAAGGTGTAACTTGTTTTCTGTGTTTTGATTGTTTCTGTGTTTTGATTGTTTCTAGGTTTATCCCGTTAGCAACAACATCAAAAAATGAAGAAAATGTTTTTAGCCCGTTACGCTCGCGAGCAACGTGAGGCTGGTTCGTAAGTTCGTTGTTTTCTTTGAATGTCATTCCAATACGTATGTGTCGAAACATGTTTATTGTCTTTGATGTGTTTTTGTTTCTATAGATCGCCCGTACCAACAACAACAACAACAACAAGACATTGCTAACGCTCCCCAATGGACGGACCTGGTTCAGTCTTTAAACGACCGTGTATTTCGGGGTGTCATTTCGAATCCTCCTCCCCCACACGACATCGCGGATCCGATCGAGTTTCTCAACCGTTGTCTTGTTCCCTTCCATCGTAAGATGTTTGAAGAACTCAACAACACTCTCGATCGACCTTGTTTCAAAATTTTCGCGCAACTCGAGTGTCGGTTTTTGATTGAGAAAGAGAACGCCGAGACGCACGAAATCGTAGGGGAGCTGCAGCCCATCTTTCTTTCGGCACGGACTGCGGTGCTCACCCGAGGTGATGACATTTCGGAATTTTTCCTTTCTAGAATCGCGGATCCTATCAATTCCAGATTCGACGAGTTTTCCGAGAGAGATTCCGGAAAATCGTTGGCCTCTATCGTCGCTCTTCATATTTCGGCTCACTTGTTCGAACCTATCGCTCATTCTGCCTCTTCTTTTCTTCCTCTTCCGGCATCCATTGCGAGACGTCGTGCTGTGATCAACGTGAAGAATCGAGACGAAAAATGTTTTCTGTGGGCGCTGGCGTCGGCTCTCTTTCATAAACGTCAGCCCCCACACAGCAAAATTTTACATTCCGATCGTACCAGTACGTACGAAACCCTTTTCGGCGAATTGGAAAACAGTCTCGATTTGCGCGGCATCTCCTGGCCCCTGCCCGTTCACGAGATAAAACGTTTCGAACGACAAAATCCTAGTTTTTCGTTTAACGTGTTTACGTTAGAGTTTGATTCGGCCAACACATCTTGGAAAATTGTAGGTCCTGTGCACTTTTCGGAAACAAAGAAAGAGAACCATTTCAATTTCTTGTTGATTCATGGGTCCCATTACGTTTGGATTAAGGATTTAGGTAGACTGGTTCAGTCGCAGCATTCGTCTCACAAGGGTAGGACTTTTGTGTGCGAGAGATGTTTGAACGTGTTTTACACGCAAGCGTATCTGGAGGCTCACGAAATGGATTGTAGATCCGTGGGGTCCCCCGCACGTTTGATCCTTCCGTCGAAGACGAACGAGGAGGAGCGCTTCATGCAATTTCGAAATTTCGATAGACAACAACGATGCCCGATTGCGGTTTACGTTGATTTCGAAGCGCTCACGCTCCCCGTGTCTTCGTGCGAGCCGTCGTCGAGCGGATCCTTCCTGGAACCGTACCAACTTCACGAACCCTTTTCGGCGGCGCTTCAAGTGGTGTGCTCGTTTGATGAGTCGCGGAATCAGCTGGTCACCTTTCACGGTCCCGACGTCGCGATACAATTACTAGCGTTCTTAGAAGGTCTCGCGAAAGATTACGAACAACTTTTGATTCATCCTTCTCCCCTCGTGATGGAGGAGGAGGACGATGTGTCTTTTCAAAATTCCGATCTTTGTCACATATGTAAAGGACCTTTTCTTCCAAATTCCACCCGCGTCAGGGACCATGACCATTTTTCGGGTGTCTTTCGCGGCGCGGCTCATCAATCGTGTAACGTCAACTTTCCCGCGCCGAAGCACATCCCCGTCGTCATGCACAACGGGAGCGGTTACGATTGGCATTTTCTCCTTCAGGCCTGGGGCGACAAGAAGTGTGTGAACAACGACGGGTTGCGAGTGGTTCCGCACAATCACGAGAGATTCGTGGCGGTTTCCCAAAGAATCGGGAAAGTGGAGCTGCGATTTTTGGACTCTTTGAAATTTTTAGGTGAATCGTTCGACTCTTTAAGTCGATCGCTCGATTCGACCGATTTGAAATTCACCCGTGCGGCTTTTCCCGACGACCGTCTTTTCGCTTTGGCCAGAAGGAAGGGGGTGTTTCCCTACGATTATGTCAACGACGTGTCCAAATTGGGCGAAACGAGGTTACCGGCGCCCGAAGCGTTTTTCAGTCGTCTCACAGACACACCCGTTTCGGACTCGGAGTACGCGCACGCGCAGGCCGTGTGGGACGCGTTCTCCGTTCAAAATTTGGGCGAGTACGCCGATTTGTATTTGAAAATCGACGTCTTGCTAGAAACAGACATTTTGGAAAAGTTTCGAAATTTGTGTTTGAAGGTGTACGGGCTCGATCCTCTGTTTTACTACACCGCTCCCGGTCTTTCGTGGGACGCCATGTTGAAAACCACCGGCGTTCGACTAGAGCTACTCACGGACATTGACATGGTTCTCTTTTTCGAGCGGGGCATCCGGGGGGGACTCGTGCAAGTGATCGGTCGTCACGCCGAGGCCAATCACCCCTTTGCGGGTGAACGCTTCCGGCCAGGTGATAAGGAATCTTATCTCGCCTACGTCGACGCGAATAACTTGTACGGTTTTTCGATGTCACATCCGCTTCCGGTGGGCGACTTTCGGTGGATGGCGGAAAGCGACATCGAGCGGTTGTCCGAGCGGTTGAACCTCACAAAGGCGGCTGCGGAAGCCGGTCGGGGGTACGTTCTGGAGGTCGATCTCGACTACCCAGACGAGATCCACGATCGGTTGAGCGATTTGCCGCCCTGTCCGGACATCCGCGTCCCCCCCGACTCGAAGAGCAGGCAAGTCAAGTTGCTGGCGACGCTTCTGCCCAAGCGTCGTTACGTTGTTCACATTCAAAATTTGATTCAGGCCCTCGAGTTGGGAGTCCGACTCACGAAAATTCATCGCGTTGTTTCGTTTTCGCAACGTGCTTGGCTTGCCTCGTACATGGACCTGAACAACTCGCGTCGACAGCGCGCGTCCTCCGACTTTGAAGATAAATTCTATAAACTCATGAATAATTCGATTTACGGCAAGTCGATGGAGGACGTGCGCAACCACCGGCGCATTTATCTCGTGAACAAGTGGGAGGGGAGGTGCGGGGCCAGACGTCTCATCGCCGATCCCGCTTTCGTGCGCAGTCACCACGTGAACGGCGATCTCATGACGATCGAGTTGTGCAAAACAAAGGTGAAGCTCGCGAAGCCTATTTATTTGGGTTTTTGTATTTTGGAAATTTCAAAACATAGAATGTACGATTTTTGGTATAGGTTTTGTCAAAAAAATCTTCGCGATCTTCATCTGCTCTATATGGATACCGATTCATTCATTCTCTCTACTTCCACGAGCGTGTACGCTGAGATGAATCGGCATCCATCCTGGTTCGATACGTCCTGTTTCGGTCTCCCACTTGGGGGACATTCGATAACCCATTTGGCGTGACACCTCGAAACAAAAAGGTATTAGGGTTGTTTAAAGACGAATGCGGAAGCGATCCCCTGCTCGGCTACGTAGGTTTACGTCCAAAAATGTACTCCATCGAAACCCGATCTCGGGCGTGTTCTTCTCGGGCGAAGGGAGTACAACGTTCGGTCGTCAAACGTTATAAATTTCAAAATTATTTGGACTGTTTATTTCGGAACGAACGTAGAATCGACAAACAATGTACTATTCGGTCCAAATCCCACGTCAATTATTCGTTTGTCCAAAACAAGCGTTCGTTGTCCGTGTCCGACGACAAACGCTATTGGATCGATAAATTTACGAGTCTGCCATGGGGTCATTTCCGCATCATGTGTACGCGCCCGTCCATTTCTTCTTCTTCAGCGTGCACGCTCGTCCCTGCAGGCGGGGTTCATATAGATTAGAATTATTTTCAATACTTTTTATTTATTTATTTCAATATTTTTTATTTATTTCAATTCTTATTTATTTTAATAGTATTTTTTTACTTTTAGTAGGAGGGGAGTTTTATGATTAGTCACTTTCAAATAGTAGTAGGGGGGAGCGTTTGCAATCACATTGAAGACGGGAGGGCGAGGTCTCGACACGTCATTCGTCCGTGGACCGTCGTCATGGAACGTTCTCCGGATGACGTCGCAGTCGCGGACGGTGGATGGAAGACGCAGTTGGCGCAGAACTGGTACAGTCTCCGCGATGCCGCAGAAAGACTCTTTGTCATTGTCGGCGTGACCCGCAGTCAGCGACCCTACGGCGTTGATGTCCATCTGGAGTTAAGGTACGGTGCCCGAGTGTTGCTGAAAGACGTCTATGATGCGCTGAAGCACGCGCTGATAGAAGACAACGAAAAAGCTCTTCACGATCTTGCTGTGAAATGTCATGAAAGAGTGGTGTGGTTCATGTTGCTTCTCGGCGCGCAAAGAAACGCGCCGTGCTGCATGTGCCGGGCTGACAATTTATTCGTGCGCGGAAACGCCATCATGGAGGAGCTCTCTCCCTGGGACACTGACGACGTGACGTCACCATCCCCCTCTTATGAAGGACAACTGAATGATCCTCCACTGGAAACGTTTATTATCACAATGCACGCACAAGTGCTAGCCGTCCTCGAAGCGCTCGGACACCTCCTTCGAGACCCGTTCGGCGAAGCTCTGCGCCAGCGCGTCACGCGCGTTCGGCGAGTCATCCAGTCTCTGCGTCCGCCGACCGAAAATCGTCCTCCGACGTATGGTGGCAGTGACTTGTGACAGTGACAGTGATCTACTCATTCGTGTTGTGTGTGCTTTCTAAAACGTGTATTGTTTTAATGCTCTCAAAAGCGAATATAACCATATAGACGCTTTGCACAAACGTGAAAAGAGAGACGCGTTACAAGTGCTGATAGGATATGCTTATATTCGCTTTTGAGGGTAAATGTTCCTTCACAGGTGTGAAAGTTTTCTGTTCGGGAACTCAAGAAGCAGCACACAACGGCGTCCACGCTGTACGTCGTAGACGGCTGTGGGTTTTGATGTGGTATTGTAGGGTTTTTTTTAAAAAAAAAAGGTCCCACATCAACAATAAAAGGGAAGATTTTTCAATAAAAAAATTTTAATTCTTATCGCTCTGTTTTCATATTTTTTTCCCCTGTCACCGCCTCGTAGGGTTTCCTCCTTTTTTACTAGCACGACCCCATTGCAGGAGGGGGAGGGGGAGCGAGCGCTAGCCGCCATTCCGTCGCAGACGCTAGAGGGGGAGGGGGAGCGAGCGCTAGCGCACACGCTAGAGGGGGAGGGGGAGCGGGCGCCGCGAGAGAGAGAGGTCTCCTCGCGCGCTCTCGTTACCGTCACGTTAGCACTAGAGCTGCGTTTCCCGCGTTCGCCGCTAGAGCGCACAGGCGTGCACGCATGGGTAGCTGGCCAGCGCTGCTGAGAGCGCCGCGCGCCGTCCAAGGACAGCGAACGGTGCGTTTCCCGCGTTCGCCACTAGAGCGCACAGGCGTGCACTCGTGGCTGGTAAGGCGATGCCGCCCAGCGCGGCTTGCGAGCGCCGCGCGCCGAACAAGGACAGGCTGCGGTCTGATAGCGCGCGCGCTGCGGCGCGCCCGGCGAACGGAAGTTGTGGTTGATAGCGCGCGCGCTGCGGCGCGCCCGGCGAACGGAAGTTGTGGTGATAGCGCTCGCGAGCGCCGCGGTCCGCAGCGAATGCACAATATGAAGCGCGGCGCTAGAGGGGGAGGGGGAGGGGGAGGGGGAGCGGGCGCCGCGAGAGAGGTCTCCTCCCCTCCACGCCCGGCAAGGCAGCCGACGCAGCAAGACATCGGCCTACGAGACACCTCCAGAGACGATGTCGTCGTAGCTCAGCGCCAGCGCGCTCGCCCGCCCGCTTCCGCTGCCGCGCGCACAGGAAGCGGGACTCGGCACGGTTCGAGCCGCACGCGAGCCGCGCGTTTTTGAGGACGCCGACGACGGCCCGCTGCCGCGCTTCGCCGCCAGGGCGCGCGCTGCCGCCGTTCGCCGCCAGGGCGCGCACGCTTGCGCACTTCGCCACCAGAGCGCGACGCTGCCGCCGTTCGCCGCCAGGGCGCGCACGCTTGCGCACTTCGCCACCAGAGCGCGACGCTGCCGCCGTTCGCCGCCAGGGCGCGCACGCTTGCGCACTTCGCCACCAGAGCGCGGGGGCAATGACCGGGGATGGGCAATGACCCCGGATGTTGACATCCGGTGACCTTGTTGACGTGCGTGGGCGTTATAAGTGGTGGCGCCGGTTGTTGACAAACAAGGGGCTGGGACCAGGAAGTGCTTGGAGACGTTATGAGCACTTCCTGGTCCCAGACCCGCATATTCCATCTACTCACATACTTTCCCATCCCGGTTATTACATTGTGCCAGGAGGCTTCAATTTGTCTGAGGCCTCTTCCTCCCTTCGTGACACATAAAGTCTAAGTACATCAGCTCGGGGGTGGGCAACATGATGCATTGTAAGCAGTTTTCTGTTTTTTCGATCCATGAAGCGAATTTCCTGTTCAGTCCAGTCTACTGTATTCGGCTACAGGCACCGCCAAACTACCTATTGCTGATATTTTATTCCTTGAGTTCAGAACGGACTGCAGGACCAGTCTCACTCTTCTATAATACTTCTTGCGAATTCTCTCTTTCATTGTGTCGTTCGAGATGGTCTCACATTCTTTAATGCCCAGATATTTGTAAGTTGTTATTATTATTATTATATACGTAAATAAATATAATAATTATTAACATTATTATATTTCTTCTCAAAATACAGAACCAAGTAAATCTTTTATATATAAATTTGAAGATCCGCCAAATAAAATTAAATATAATTTTTTTTTTAATTTGTCCGAAGATTGGGGGGGGCAGTTGCCCCCCCCCCTGAATCACGCCTCTGATGTCCATCAACGCCCAGCTGCAAACTCATATTGTAAATAATACACCGTTCGGTGGGTTCGTTAAGATATTCAATACGCAAACATCGTTTGAGCAACATTTCCATGTACCGAAGTGAAGTCGAAGTCTACAAAATTGTTTCAAACGGTAACAAATGGTATTTAGTACTAAAAGTTGAAATTACTACTTATATTATTTTTGGCTCGGAATTGCTTTTTTTGAGGTACATTAGAACGCAGAAAATAATCCAATACTTTTTAGTATAAAAATAAGTTTCCAATTTTCTCCCCCTAGTAAGCTTGCACCCTGCATCTCCAAAACCTCCTTTGTTCCACAGAACAAATCAAGGAAAGTTAAATAATATTGCAAAGAGTAGGGTTGTACTTGCCCGATCCGGTATTTTCGCACATCTTTGCTTGGCCTTCTCAAGAGTAAAAAACTTTTCTAAAATTTTTTTGACAATCAAAGGAAGCGAAAAGGAAACTCTCGAGAAAGATTAAATAATTGTTTCAAATGTTGTTTTTAAAGAAGTTTGAATTTTTCCAAGAACATCTCTCTATAATGCTGAATAAACCTTTATTGAAAACTTTTTTCCAACATAAATTATTGTATTATTACTTTTGTTTGATATTTTGTAAGTTCATTAGAAGTTACATTTATACATTTTCAAACAAGTAAACACTCTCATTAACAACGGCCCTCCTTAATAGAAAGGATTGACAAAGGGATAGAGAAAGAATGGGGTTTAACATGCGAAAGTTCTCGCACGGGTACGCTAGTTTAATAAAAATAAAAGTATATTTGTATGTGACATTTATTTATAATATATTAAAAAACTGTGTTTCAGAATAATTTAATATATTTTTTAAATAAATAATTTGAAACGATGAATAACTAATTAATAAATTCATATTTTTTACAAAAAAAAACACTTTTCGAGATTTAAGGGCGGCAAACTTTCTATAATTTTATCCAAATCTATGCTATAATCTTTAATCTATACAAAATCTATAAAATCTAATTGGTGTCGCCCCTAAAATGCTGTCACCCTTGGCGGACCGCCCGCCCTGCCCCTCCCTAACTACGCCACTGATTATAACCACTAAGAAGCGGCGTAACAATAAACGCTGAACACAAACCAAGCCTTATGGAAATTAACAGCTCCGTAAAGTTAGAATCGCAAAGTTGTCAAAAAATTGAAATTAATATCCAAATTTGTCGCTTTTTTCGCTAATTTGTTACGCAAAAAAATGGTCACTCTTCGTTTGACACTGCTATAACAAATGCTGCTAACTTGATATCAACTTAGAATCGCAAAAACAAGAAAACTAAGAAACTAAACAGATAAATAAAAAAATAATTACATGGGAATTTGTCGCTTTTTTGGTCGCTCAAAACTTACCATTAAACAAATTTTGTTACTCTTTAAACAAAAACAGAAATGTAATTTCCCGAAAACGCGGTTTTGCACTGCAATGTCAGAAAACCCAAGAAATTACACTAATAATTAAACTAGTGGTGCTACAGAATGGCACAGACTTTCCCGTAATAGTTTTCTGCTTCGTTAGGTCTCGGCTGGCTTTTCGGACGTGCCAATACGCTTGACAGCTGCCATCTATCGCCACCCAAAATACATTTTCCGACATTTTCTTAAGTTTTTGGTTTTCCAATAGTAGAACAAAGATATTAAGAATATAAAAAAACAATTTAACCTTGCCCTAAATGGCAATTTTCGTTGAAAAATTTGGAGCCGTTTCAAGAAAATGGCGTTTAAGCGTTACTGTAAATGCGAAATTTGAAGCTCTTTTTTACAGAAAAGTTTTGAGTTTTCAAAAAACTTAATTTGAAGTCATTCGAAGCACTTACACTCACAAATTCAATAGTGATTACAAATTGCTGGAAATGTTAATTTTAACAGTGTGAGAAAATTTTCAAAATATTACATTTTTGTAATTTTTGAAAAAACAAAAACATACCTCCAAATTAACTTTACGCCATATTCAAGAGTGCAATTAGTACTATCCATTCGAAAAGTGTGAACAAAAAATTTGAATCCGTATTTGAGGAAATGGCGTTAGAGCGTTTCTGAAAATACGCAAGTTTGAGCTAGTTTTCACAGAAAACTATTCAATTTTCGAGAAACTTTATTTGACATTATTTAAAGCACATGTATTCATTAATATAACAGTGTAAAAAAATTGCCGATACTAAAAATATTAACGACGTGAGAGACACGTAATAAAAACTACATTTTTGCAGTTTTTGGTCAAACAAAAGAATAGAGCAATATGGCGTTAATGTCATCTCATAGAGAACATTTAGCACTATCTATAACAAAAGTTTAAAGAAAAAAATTTTTGAGCCTTTTTGAGAAAATCTGCTTTTTGTAATTTTTTAAAATTTCAAATATAATGTGCAATATTGCACAAAAACTAGTAAAATTTTCAAAAAATCACTTTAATGAAAGAATAAATGATAAAAGGAATTTTATTTAAAAGAAAAATTCTATCTTCAATTTTGTAGTTCCAGAAAGGCGCCGAAAAAATTTTAAACTTTTCCAATTTTCAAAATTCAGAGTTAACCGAGGAAATCGGACCTGTGCAACCTTAATAAATGTATTTTACCCTATTCTTACAAGAAATTTAAAGAAAAAAATTGGAGCCGTTTTTGAGAAAATTTTGAAAATGTCCGGGGGGCTCCACGTACCCCCAAATTTTACGGAATCTTTTTCAAAATCTCAAAGCTTCGACCAGAACCAGATCGACCGGGGAATATCCATTTTGGAAGAAATCGTACCGATGGTTTAGGCGCTAGCAGTGTTCACAGACATATGGATCGTCACATTACATATGATCAGTAGCGTAGCGTGACTCACACGTTTGGGGATGCTCAACAATAACACACAAAATGTCACTATCAACTACTTCATCTAACAGGCGAACGCAACACAAGGCAGATACACTAGGACTACTTCCACGATCTCGATTGCTTACGACGGTGTAGGCGCTTCCCACAAAATCCTCACAGCAGTCAGGGCTGCCGATGTCTTGAAAGCAAATTGTACAATGGCTCAGCTTTAATTCTTATACGCGAATGGCAATAAGACCATTTGTTAATTTATACATTGCAGACTTAAATAATATGTAATCTATTTAAGAAATAATACAATTTCTTGGATATTAATTAAGAAATAGTAGTCAGGCACTATTTCTACAGATTGTACCCATGACCAAGCGAGGACTCCCGAGTGAGAGAGAGAAAGATAATTTACTGAACGCCTGAAGTGTACTGCGCTCTCGTGCACAAACGAGCTTCTTTCCGCAGTAGACGCTAGCGTAAAGCAGTCGGGTTTCTCTGGGCCAGGGGTGAAGAGGGGAGAGGGGAACCTCGCCATCTGCGCATGCGTCATTGCTCGTCGCAATCTGGCGGCAGACGCTGAAGTATTTTAGCTTCCAAGCAATCAGAGGCCAGCTTCAATAGCCCGCCGAATTCAATCATAGGAAATCAATTTAAAATTAATACAAAACGTGTTTCGCTCAACAGACCACTTGTAAGATTATCAATACAGTAAGGTTCTTATATACGGGGATGCTCAGCATCTCAGCGTCCCCTGACGCTACGCCACTGCATATGATATCCATTTATTATGGAAGCACCTGAAAAAGATGAACCTAGCATAGAAAAAGTAAAAGCACGATTCCTAAAAGGAACTCTACGCCTATCAAAGTATACACCCTCACGATTAGTATATGAACTATCCAGGGAGCAATTATACGTAGAAAATTTAAGATATCAACTGCTACTGCCCTGTGCGGAGGCATATAAGAATCTACTACAGGAATTACAAAAGAAAAAGGAATGGAATGAAATTTTACAGCACAGATGCTGTGATAAACACAATGAATGGGAGCCCAATACGATTTAAGACATGTAATAACTCGTTTCGCTGCACATGGCTTCCACCATCGAATCTGCAAAAAGGAAAACTACCACCAACCAGAAGGAACATGCGTGTGTAAATTATGTGATAGATATAATGTAAAAATATGTGAAAGACGGACATTATTACTAACAAAATTTTGTGAAAGTTTACTCTGCTCATTGTGCGAAAACTATTACTATTACAAAACACAAAACATTTTAATAATCGAAGCGAACGAAACTTGTAGCTCCATGGGACTATCATTTATCGTATCTAAAGCAAAGACATTACTTCATACTGATGATATGCAAAACCATTTCCAGCATTTCAGAAGTTTTGTTAATTTCCATAAGGCTTAGTTCGTATCCAGCGTTCATTGTTTCGTTGCTGCATGCAACGAGTACAATTTATAACAAAAATATATTTTAAGTAGATTTAATAGATGAAACGATAGTAATATACGTCAAACACTTGATAATCTCAAAGTAATCTAACATGTGGCAATGCGATGTTTCCGTACTCGACAATTTCACTGAAAACGCGCAGAAACCACGCAACGTCCATCCTATTGTCGTGACAGAGGAGCTGGTTTGAACTTTGCGCCCGGAAGTACAGTGTAAACATAATTTTCTAGAAGAATTTTTTTTTTCGAAGAAATCTGGGTCTGTCATTCTTAAGGAAAATCAACGTAATCTGTGTTTCTGTGTTTTGTTTTTTTATTTGAGCTTCCGAGCACTATGAAAATTCCAAGGGGGTTAGAATATAGTCTGATCTCCTTGGTCCCTGTGAATGGCGTGATCGAACCAACGCCATTTGGGTACCTATAGGTTGCGTTGGTCTGAACTCTAGAAAGAGCTCTTGATTGACATATCCCTAGTTCAACCAAGACCCTGGTTAACTATTTTGTTATTGTTGTTATTTGTTGATTTTTTATTTATTTTTTTTCAGAGCTGGTTTGCATGCAAAGAACAAACATTGATACTTTCGCCACAGTAAAACTACTGTGCTTTCGCCGTCGTATTGCTTATTCTTTGAAGCGCCCACAGCTCACTACTCGTTTCGTACGCCATATTGTTGTCAAATTTCATTAGTATTCCCAATAGTGTGTGTAGTGGTGGCGTGTGGTGGTGTTGTCGACTACTGCCAATGTGTGGGAAGTTGAGGAATATAAGAATATTCGACAACGAATTTGTATTTGCTTAATATTGGTAAGTAGTGCAAAGAGGGATTCATGTGGATGAAGTGTTTTTATGGGGTGTTGTTTGAACTAGAGCGCGGTGATAAATAAAATAAGTTTGCCTTATATATTTTATTTTATTATGCATATTTATGTTTCATATTGGATAAATTCTCAAAATATTTCTTGTTTTTATCATAGGCATGAAGTTGGCGGCTGTTTACATCTTGGCACTGGAAATTATGTTTTCTTCCAACGTTTCTTGGTAAGTGATCTTATTTGTTTCTTTTGAAGGTATTACTTGTTTTAATTACTACTAGTTGTTTAATCAAATTATCTGATAAGACAATAAAAGATGTTTGGTAAGCTGAGTTCTGGAATTGTGACTGCTAACCTAAAGATTAAATAACCTTGGGCCGTGTAAGTTCAAATTTTGATATATAATTAAATTGCTACAGTATTTAACCTGAAGATGAATATGTTTTAAATTGTATCAAAAAGAAAATAGGCTAGCATTAAAAAGTTAGGTTTGTCACTTGATAGTTTTGTAATAATTGCCATATGCTGAATCTATATTTGATTTAATGTTCTTTTTAATTATCTAGCTATAATTTTTTACTACTTTCAAACTAGATTCTTAACACCACTTTGTAGATGGTTCGAGTTTTCTTATGGTTAATATACTTTCTAATTAAACTTCTTACTTGTCTACTAAAGGCTTGTCTTCAAACCTCTTTAAATTTTTCTAATTTGCCATGCCCATCATCAGAATTTATTGTGTCATCACTTTTTGTAAGTTTTCAACTTTGACAGTCTTCTATCCCTCATTCATATGCTCTTACATCATTCCATGCAGTACAGTTTAATTTCTTCGTTTTTCAGTTATTGGTTTTATACGCTTCTTCAGAATGATAATCCAGTCTCAAGTCATTTAGCATTGAAACCATGCTTTCTTTATTAACTAGGTCATTATTTCTCAGCCAGTGGGTCATGGCCATTTGGTGCTTAGAATGAAGTGTGGCCCTGCAAAACCAAAGGAGCTAAGAACCAGAATAATGACATTATGATATTTAAATCTAAAGATGATCAAACTGTGTCAGTTTGCAGATAAATTGCATATCAAGTGTCCAAGTTCTAAATGGAAAAGTACTAATAGTATACCTACATCATATTTACAAAAAGCATATCGTTCAGTTTTGACTTGATGATGTGTAAATTATCGTGGGCCATTAGACGTTCAGAAATTCATAATTAACTATTTGGTTTTAATTTTGATGGAAGAAAACCTACTTTTATGGTTTGGGTGAAATAAGGAGTAAGCTTGTCAAGAAATTGACGTTGACGAAATTTGTGCAAGTGTTCTCTCAATATTGCAAGTGTTGTTAAGTGATTTAAAACTTCTCTATGTATGAAGGTTGTTAACCTGAATAAGATATTTCTAGGATATATTTTCAGTTAAGTTATTGTTTTATGTTTAAGAAAGAAAGTCAACAAAAAAAAAGATAATTGAAAAATTTTGACTAATGATTTAATGCAGTGTTATTTGGGAAACATATCTCAGAAAATATTTGAAATGATTACATTTTTGTTTGCGTTTTGCAAATTTGAACATTCTATTTAAGAGAATGAACCTAATTCAGTGAAATATTTAAATAATTACATTATTTTTAAAGTAATTTATTAATCGTCTAGTTGTTGGAACATTTCTGAAGAGATCTCCATGCTCGATTAGAAAAAGTTAGTGGTACATCAACAATTTAGGTTCATTATCTAGAGAAAACAATCACAGATTCAGAAAAAGAATTACTAAATTATTTTAAGTATTTTTGAAGATCTAATGTTTTCACAAGTTTCGACTGAAAATGTCATTTGTATGAAAGGTCATTTAAACCTTTCCCACAAAAGATCATAACTTAATGCTTGAGTTAAGATAAACTGAAATATCTCAAAAATGGAATCTGATAGAAATAAAGCTACTTGAAGTATTTGGAAGAAAATAAATCAGAGAATTAGAACTGATGACAATTAGAAAATGGATAATGGAATGACTTTTCACAATTTCCCAATACAGAGCTACTTTAAGTACCAATTGGAGATTATGAACAATTCTTATGGTGCATTGCCTTTTTTCATAATTTTTTATCGCTGTTTTAATTTTCTGGTACCTGTACCCTACCAATGTTGACAGAATGTGTTTTTTATAACTTCAATGAAGGATGATAATTATTGCAAAACTGATGGCAGTAACTGAGACACATTTGTTTGGCAGTCAAACCTATCTCTTGTTTTGTTTGTTGTTTCTTGGGTTACTTTTATAGACAATCGTTCTATATTCCTTCATATTCCAATGTAGATGTATTTAATCATTGATGCTCTAAGACTTTCCATAGTGTTTGGGGTTCATGTTACTTGGCATGTTGTAAATATGTGTTGTGTGCTGTACACTAGACCACACCGTACACTAGACTTCAGCCATGTGCTGCAATGTGCAAATTGTCATGGAACTCGCATAATTTAAAATGTTAGATTTCCTCTAATAATTTGTAGGGTAGATAACACGGTACTGCACCATCATCTCAATCATTTTTGACTGATATGTTTCAATTTCAAGGATTGGGTAAGGTGGTGCTTCAAAATTTAATACAGAATGTATAGTTTATGAAGGAACAAAAGAATGATCTACAGGTGACTTGAGAGCTGAGTAGTAATGAGCTTATATGACTAACAGATATCATTGGTAAACCTTTAGAACATATTTTTATTTTGATGACTGCTTCCCTGGTTTTGAAATGGGGGTGAGGAAATCTGAAAGTAAGATGAATTATTGTGCAGATGGTAATTAATGTTTTTCAGTGCATTACCAAATTGTCAGGTAAACCTGGACCAGGATGACCAGACCAAGATCAGGTCTGTTACACAAAAAGTCTTCAGTGAAAACACTGTAAAAAGGAATGAGAAATGAATTGTCAGATTACATATCCACTGTTTCGAAAAGAACTTTGAGATGACACTCAATTCTATTGAAAATAAAACCTAAAATGTATTTTAGTTTCATGTGTAATTTTTTTAACATTTAAAGTACCATGATCCCCTTTTTGGAGATTGACTTTATTTTACTTATAGAAAACAAAATTTACAATTCTTTAAAAAAATTATGCCTGATGCGTTTCGGGGTCATAACACTCGACAATGAAACCATATTTGGTCATTTTAAAAGTCCGGTGCTTAATGAGTTTCTTATGGAGCAACTTAATGGGTTAACATATTTACAAATGTTTGTTATTACAAACTCCAGAAATGGTTTTGAATTTAACAATTAGTATTTTTTATAATACAATTACATATTTGTTAATAGATTGCATTTTCTCTAGCTCTAATTTGGAGAATGGAAATAATGAGACGTTAGAGTCATCCAGAGCAAGAAACGAAACAACTCTATTTGATTTTACAAGACTTCATTCAGTTGATGATTGGATGGAGCAGTCGGATACTGTAAGAGAAGTTGGGAAATCAAAAGCAGTATTAGTCTTGCAAAAGACTAAAGTCTTTCAAAGAGCAGTTTTCTTTTTCCTTCTGAACCCCCAACCAAATGGTGCTGGATTTGCTGGTGTTCGTATTTCAACATCATTTGATTTACATCATTATGAAAACATTGCATTAAAGGTTCGAAGACAAGGTGATGTTTCTGGATATAAAATAGTCCTCAGGCACAAAGGGCTCAATGACGAGCCTCATCCAACTTATGAACAGTTTTTTATGGTAAATAACTTAAGATTGATGAGTATGCTCTATCAATAAATTCTTTGGGATTGAATGAAAACATGAGAACTAAGTTTTTGATTAATTTTATTCCATAACTAACAAAGCTGGTAGTTTATTTCAAGGCATAGTGTTATGATCTTTACTTCTCTTAAAATCCTAAATCTTAAGTTGTGGTAAAATTGAAGTAAAATAATTGCTATTTTGAGTACTTGTTTGAAAATTGTAATATCAGGAACATTCTTTTGTTAAATAATAGACTTGCATTAATTAATTAGAATTGGGAAAACGAGAAAGAGTAATGTTATGTTGCAGCAGAGAGTGGCAATTTTTTGTCAGAGAAACTCTTTTGATGGGCTCTGGTATAATAGGATAAAATATGCACCAAATGACTTCTTAAGACATTGTGTAGACAGGATCCGCATTTTGTGGGTCTTTGATACCGTTAAATTATCTATTAGAATTTTTGTCTGCCTGATCATCTGTGGTCTCTAGAGCCCCATTCACACGATTGTCTCCAAATTTGATATTCCACAATTGATCTGGTTAAACTAGAGGCTCCGTAAATTTGAAAAGAATATTTTTATTATTATTATTATTCATTGTGCAGTTAAAATTAGACTATGAAAGAGTCTCACAAATTATTTATCGAATCTTTTATATGACTTGCACACTTTTGCGATAGGGAGAATATATTTTCAATAAGTAGATGTGCAAAATGTAGTGTAAATTTAAAAGTTCAAAGATAGGCTCATAATAATGCATTTAAAAGATCAGAAAAACATGTGCATAAAATTTAGTAAGCATTAAATTGTTAGAATTGTAGAGTAGAGGTGTAGATATGTATAAACTTTTGATTCTGAACTGTTGTATCACTTGTTACTTTCTTACCGTTAAGAAGGAACTTCTTAAGGAGAGAAAGTTATGTAATTGTTTATGGGTTCCTCGTTTGCCTGATTTGTCCCCACTGAATTTTTATCTACGGGGATGTCTCATAAGTAAAGTTTATGCGAACAAGACCGCTTATCTCAAAGAGCTGCAAAGATACTTCAAGGAAGCGATTTGCATGATTGACAAAGGAACTTAACATCGGGTTTTACCAAATGTTTTGAAGCGCATTAATGGTTGTTTGTTAGCAAATGGAGGGCATTTTGAATATTTTGTGAGGTTTGCTTGTTTCCATCTCCAGTTCTTCATAATAAATATTTTCCTTTTCTTCTTTTCCGATTACTAAACTAGCTTTCTCATTTTTGTTTGTGGGGAATTTCCAAAACATTTTTTTCTTAAGGTGGAGATAAATGGGATAAAGAGCAACACAGTGACATATCGTGAACCCATGACTATCTTTCACTGATCAGTGATTATTAGAGCCCAAAAGTTCAGGCATTTATTTTGCCTAAAATAGTAGGCAAAAAGACATTTATTTTGCCTAAAATAGTAGGCAAAAAGACATTTATTTTGCCTAAAATAGTAGGCAAAAAGACATTTATTTTGCCTAAAATAGTAGGCAAAAAGGCATTTTTTTTAAATGGTCATGCAAAAAAAGGATTTATTCTGGCTAAAGTAGGGGGCAAAACACAGGACAAAAAAAAATTGCCTTTTAAAAGTAATTAGTTTAAAAAATTAATACTTTAATGATTTGCATTTTGATTTTAACTCTTAAAATTTACATTAGCACTAACGTGGAAGAAAACTACCTTTTCTTGCAAGCTTGATTGCACTTGACCATCCGATTGATGACTATGAATTTATTTTGCTTTCAATTCTATTTTACTAATTTTACTTGGTGCCAGGAGAGGGAAAAGGGAAAATAATAATGAAAAAGGCAGAAAAGGCCACAAAAAGGAAGAAAAAGGCACTAATAAGTCAAAATGTCAAAAATCGGTATCGGAAGCTAAAATAGGCAAAAAAAGGCAAATTGAAAATCTACTAAAACAACCCCAGAAGAACAATTTATTGATTCCTATTGTTAAAAGTTATAAAATCGTAAAACTTATAAAAAGACACTTTGCCAAACTTCCGGGCTTGAGTGATTTATAATGCACTGACTTCTGATCCGCTCTTTCGAGACTATTTTTATTTTTGAAGTAACATTTCAACAACAACAACAACAACAACAATAATAATAATAATAATAATAATAATAATAATAAATCTACCTGAATGTATATTTTATATGGCAAGCTTATTTCACTTTTGAACAATTAAGGAAGGAATCACTGTCCTTGTAAATACAATATTCTTTCAAAGCCAAAGAAGCAGGTGTGAGTCTGTCTGTCTGTCTCTCTCTCTCTCTCTCTCAGCAACAATGGCTGGACGCCTGCTTTCCTCCAGATGGCATTAAGCATTCTTCCCAACAGTTTACCTGCTTGAAACCACCAGCCACTAATCGACCCACTCAAACATAATTGCCAGTGCAATTTGCTCTGCCTGCTGTGGGTTGCGTTTTAAACAGATTACCCAGTATCAAGATTAGGGGAATGAACATTGCAGTGTTAAATTGTCTGCTCTGAAATTCACATACATGACAAAATGGATCTCTTTGCTGAACTTTGTAGCAATAAAATTATTTTCTTTCATATTTATATGTATTTTACCTTCATTTGTTAACCTTTAAAATGTTTTTTCCATTTTTAAATTTCACTTTCTTTTGTCGTTATACATTCAAAATGTCAATTCTTATTTGCAAATGAGAAATCAGTTTTCTAAACAAATAAGTAATCCCAACCACAATACATTATTTTTAATGCTCTATGAAAAGACACAACCAATTAGAATCAGCATTTGATCACACAAAATATCTGAATACTAGGGACCAGATTGAAAGGTGCTAGAAACCCATTAAATACATATACTAATTTATGGAGTAAAAACTTAGAAATATGCTGTATAGTGTACAAAAAGCTTCATACTTTGTAAAGGACAGTCACTTTCCGTTTCAAATCCAATTTTGCTCACATGGGGTGGGGGGCCTGAGTCTGATTGGAGGCAATACAAATCAGCAGCAGTTCTAAAGGAACTAATCTTGTTGATTTATGAAAAGAATTCTGGAAGTCATAATATCACTGCATGATAAATGAAATTTTACAATATGAACTTTTTAAACTGCTTTGACTGTCAGGTGTTTTTAATATTTCAGGTCTCACTGAACGAGTTTCAAGTGGTCAACTTGCCATTGTTGGACTTCAAACCATTTTACAGAGGACGCCCATTAAATGAATCAGAAGTTGGTTCTTTAGATACCAGACATATAACAAGCTTTGGGGTGCAAGTTTATGGTGGAGTTTACCTTCCTGTAAAACAGTCTGGTCCATCAACTTTGGAAGTGGATTGGATTAAAGCTACCAACGCAAACCAGCAATTTGTTACCTTAATTTAATCTCTCACATTTGTATTTTAATTTAGAAATACTCAAGACACCTAAGAGTTTTCTTGTTATTTGATAATTAAATCAGTAACCATGGAGGATGTTAGAATTAGACGTGTGGTTCAAACAGAAGATCTCTCAAATGTGGAATTTGAAACCAGTGAAGATGTTGAAGTCATTGCGACTTTTGATAACATGGGCTTGCGTGAGGAGTTGTTACGTGGTATATATGCATATGGATTTGAAAAACCATCTGCTATTCAGCAGAGGGCTATCAAACCCATTGTGAAAGGAAGGGATGTAATAGCTCAGGCTCAATCTGGAACAGGTAAAACGGCTACATTTTCTATTGCTATATTGCAGTCTTTGGATACAACAGTACGGGAAAGCCAAGTGTTGTGTCTTTCTCCAACTAGAGAACTGGCTGTTCAGATTCAAAAAGTAATTTTGGCCTTGGGTGATTTTATGAGTGTACAATGTCATGCTTGCATTGGTGGTACCAATCTTGGAGAAGACATCCGTAAATTAGATTATGGACAGCATGTAGTCTCTGGGACACCAGGCAGAGTATTTGACATGATCAGAAGAAGAGTGTTACGCACAAGATCTATAAAAATGCTGGTGCTTGATGAAGCTGATGAAATGTTGAACAAAGGTTTCAAAGAACAAATTTATGATGTTTATCGGTACCTTCCTCCTGCTACACAAGTTGTTTTGATTTCAGCTACTCTTCCTCATGAGATCTTAGAAATGACTAGCAAATTTATGACTGATCCAATTCGTATATTGGTGAAGCGTGATGAATTGACACTTGAAGGAATAAAGCAATTTTTTGTAGCAGTTGAACGAGAAGAATGGAAATTTGATACCCTTTGCGATTTGTATGATACATTGACAATTACTCAAGCAGTTATTTTCTGTAATACTAAGAGAAAGGTTGACTGGCTTACAGAAAAGATGAGAGAAGCTAATTTTACAGTGAGTTCAATGCATGGTGACATGCCACAGAAAGAGCGTGATGCTATAATGAAAGAATTCAGATCAGGACAAAGTAGAGTTTTAATTACAACAGATGTCTGGGCAAGAGGCATTGATGTTCAACAGGTGTCACTGGTTATAAATTATGATTTACCAAACAATCGTGAGTTGTATATTCATAGAATAGGTAGATCAGGACGATTTGGCCGCAAGGGTGTGGCTATTAATTTTGTTAAGAGTGACGATATCAGAATTTTGCGTGATATTGAACAGTACTATTCAACACAGATTGATGAAATGCCAATGAATGTGGCTGACTTGATTTAATTATGTATTCCAACACTTCCTGTTTTGATCCACACAATAGATTAAACATTTGTATAGAGAAAACAGTTTTAGGTAATAAGCAATATTTTTTGTAAAGTTTATTAATTCTTACTTCATTTTGTGTGTAATGTAAGAGCCTTACATTCTGAAAGATGTATAATTCATGGTGTCTAGTGTTTTTAACACTACAATAAATGTTAATTCAACCAATGATAAGTTTTTTTATTTTAAATACACAAATCTACTGATCTTGACAGTGATCCCCTTAACACCTGATTACTATCTCCTCAAAACTTTTGTTGCTAACATTGTATCTGCTAGATGCATGCCAAAAGTTATTATTTCCAATTTTTACATTAGTATTTTTGAAGAATATTGTTACAGACTAAAGTAAATGCCCTTTTGTCCTTTTAATAACAATTACAAAATTACTAGTAAAATCATGTTTAAAAATATAATGCAGAAACTGTTAAATTCTATAACTTGGGTATTTCTTGGCGCACGCGGGTGTGTCAATAAAATGGAATATCTCAGTGTATGTCGCGTCGTTTGCCGTTGTGCCGCCAGGAATCGCATGATCGCCAGCATTGCTGGATACAGTCGCGATCATGCGACCCCTAGCGGCACAACCGAGAACGACGCGAAATACCGTGAGGTATTACATTTTATTGACACCCCTGTGCGCCAAGAAAGAAAAGTCGAAGTATAAGAAATAATTACGTGTTTTAAATTATAAGAAACATTGCTGCAAAATATTATAGACTAAAGGGAAAATAGTGTATAGAAAAAATTATTCATTGTATTTTTAAATGTTTTAAATTTTCTATGACACACCTATCGCTACAAGCAAAGGCACAACGGTGGATAAACACTGCATACAAGTCTTGGAAGTTTTCATCACTGTCACAATTATCCTCATCTATGCCATCAAATGACATTTCTTGAACTCTTGCTACATCAGTCAATTCAAGTAAAAAATTGTTTCTTAGATGCCATCTTGTGCAATAATGAAAGAAAACTATAAATTGTGAAGTAATCTGAGATTCATGTGCCAGTGCTTTTGAAGGGAACATCATTTGTAGCAAGCCAGAGGTACTGTAATTGCTTCATTATCTAGAATGAGAATAATTAGAATAAAATCACAAAAGTAAGGTAAAGAACAAAGATACAGATTGATTAAAAATACTTTCTTGCTAATGTATCAGATTCACTGGCCACTTGACACATTGACCTTAACTTCCGTGGTGGTAGCTGATATTTTGTGGGAATCAATAATTGTAATTGGAGGTAAGGAATAATCAACCACAATTTTTAAGTTTATAATATTTATTAATATAACATATGCCCAAAGTCACTTCTGGGATTAAAATGTTACTTGGGCAAGACCCACTGAAGATGGGAAATTTTAATCCCAAAAGTGACTGGGCATATTATATTAATAAATATTATAAACTTGAAAATTGTGGTTGATTATCCCTTACCTCCATTTACAATCATTGACCTTAACTTCAAAAGGGGTGGTACTATGTTAATGTTTGGGTAATCATGATTTAGGAAGGTAGGTGCAAAGAGTACGTCCCTATAGCTGCACTTACAGGTAGAGAGGTCGGTGTATATTTTAAGGATGGTGTTTGAATGTTAATGTCATTTGAATTAAATTCACAAATTAATTGTACTATGCTGTAGCTATAGTTCCATGAAGATAGTGTATCAAAGCTAAGCAAAATAAAAGGTTCATTGCAGCTATCATGGGATAGATTTGTACCCCATGCAAGTGCAGTTTAACAGTTTTTGGCTCTCACTTCTGAAGAGTGAGAAGTGAGTGAGTCATAAGTTATTTATCAAGGCTGAAAAGTTGATCTGCAGAATAATGGTTTACCACCTGAAACAGTATATCCACAGTGGAGCTGAGGGTGATTCCAAAAACATTACTGAATGTCTGAAGTACATAACACTTGTACACCCACATCTATTATATTAGTCAGAAAAATTTTCAAATTTTGTCTTTTGTAAATAAGAATTCTGAGCTAATGATTTTAGCCGTTATTAGAATTCCCAATAATTATAATGAGTGTAACAGAATAGTTGATTACTGGACTCCACATATTTTTGCCCACTTTTGGTGCCAAAATCAGTGCACAGAGAGTTGCCTTCCGATTCTGAGCAAATGTCACATGTGTAACTTTCTTGCCAGATTTTAGTGGAAACTAGTGGTGCTACAGAATGGCACAGACTTTCCTTATTAGTTTTCTATTTCCTTCGGTCTCGGCTAGCTATTCCGAATTGCAACATACTCGTGCCAGCTGCCATTATCACCGCCCAACCTATTACGTGTTTTTGACATTTTCTTAATTTTTAGGTTTCCTAATGGTGGAACGGAAACATTAATTTTAAAATATTAAAGAACACAAAAACCTTGTCCTATAAGGCAATTTTCCTTTAAAAATTTGTAGACGTTTTTAAGAAAATGGCGTGTAAGCGCTACTAAAAATGCGAAATTTGAAGCTAACTTTCACAGATTATTTTTGAGTTTTAAAAAAACTTTATTGGAAGTCATTTGAAGCACATTAACTTACAACTACAATAGTGTTTACAAATTGCTGGTAATGTGCATATTAAAGATGTGATAGATCTTTAAAAAAAGTTACATTTTTGCAATTTTTGAAAAACGCAACAAAAAATACCTCCAATTGAACTTTACGTCACATTAAAGGGTACAATTAGCACTATCCGTTCCAAAACTTCAAAGAAAAAATTTGGAGACATTTATGAGAAAATGACGTTTGAACGATTCTGAAAATGCGGAATTTTGTGCTAGTTTTCACACAAAACGGTTGAGTTTTCGAGAAACTTTACTTGAAATTATTTAAAGCACTTGAACTCGTAAATATAATGTAAACAAATCGCCACTAATGTATCTACTAACGACGTAAGAGACAAGTCAAAAAAATTACATTTCTGCAATTTTTCAAAAAACAAAAAAATAGAGTGATATGGAGTTTATGTTATCTCGTAGGGTACACTTAGCACTATCCCCACCAAAAGTTTAAAGAAAAAAATTGGAGACGTTTTTAAGAAAATCTTGTTTTTGTATTTTTTTTAAATGGCACATATTACACGCAATATTGCGCGAAAAGTACTAAAATGTTCATAAAGTACATGACCTTAAAGAAAAAACTTATTATGAAGAAAAAAATTATTTGAAGGAAACATCTCTGTCTGCAATTTTGTAATTGGAGGAAGACGCCGAATAGAATTCAAACTTTTGCAATTTTCGAAAATTCAGAGTTAACCGTGAAAATCGGACCTACGCCACATTAATAAGTGTACTTTACTCTGTTCTTACAAGAAATTTAAAGAAAACAATTGGAGCCGGTTTTTGAGTAAATTTTGAAAATGTCCGGGGAGCTTTAGATCGACCGGGGAATATCTATTTGGGAAGAAATCGTACTTATGTTTTAGGCGCTAGCAGTGTTCACAGACGGACGTTTTCCTTTCAATTGGTTTTTCGGTATCGAGGACCCACAAAAGAGGGGTTCTGGCTACACCACGTGTTAGGGGATTTTTTTTCTTAATTAAGTAATTGGATTTATCCACTTGTGGCGTGCCACCATTACTCCACGCCGAATGTTAGCGGCTTGCATCGGCAAGCATAACATCGCGGCGGCACAACCTCCAAAAAGTGCTGCCGCATACAAACGAGGGTCAATATATACGGGCCCCGCGGAGCCAGGAGCAGAAGACAGGACCCTGCGGACCAGGCGTCCTAGAAGCACCATGCGAGTGAGAGGCGTACGTGAGAACTGTAAAACGACCTGCACCAGTACCACGGTGTAAGACAGAGAGTATAATATACGGTATATGGTGTAAGATATATAGGTGTGTTCACTCCCAGTCTAAAACTGAAACTTATGTGAGGCTAGTTCTCGCAGTTCTCACATATAAGCGCTGCGAGGGTCTCATTTGGCAAGGTCGTGATTGGTTGTGATCCATTCGACAGTTCTGTGGCCAGCTGATTTCTAATTTCAAGTCAGTGGTTTGTCGCTTCGCGGTGGAATTGGTAAAGTCTAAAGCGAACAGTTACGAAAATGAACAGGAAATATTTTGTAAAACTGTGTAATAGCCCCAGTTTAAGATGTCATCTTAAGATGTATACCTTAAGCCGCGACCCAAACCGATCGTGCGGACAAACGAGAAACTAGCCTCAAACTGGCTTCAGAAAATTTGCCCCAAAGGCGGCTAGTTGACACACTTATAGGGGAAGGTTGCCTATATCGCCCCACTTTTCAGTTTTCATTTTTTTTCGCGAAAAGTAATTAACGTGTGCTATCCACATTTTGAGCGATGATTGTCCAGATATTTTGACACTTAACCCTATTTTTTAAACAGATAATTTTGAGATTCTAATAGTTTGACCAATATTCTGATAATTTTGAGATTCTAATAGTTCAATTCTTAGTAACCTGCAAATGGGGCGATTTGGGCAACACGTTTCCTAAATTGCACCTGTGGTTTCCTAAATCGCCCCTCTCATATTTTAAATGCAATGACGCATACAAAATACAGCATTCTTTTACGCTACTTTATTATGCAAAATTGAACATACATCAAAACAGTTTGAACTAGTTTTAGTCATAAATACAGACTTAAATATAGATTTAATTTTTTAATCAAATGTCAAGTATCTAAATGTAGCAACCACAAAAAGAATAACAAAAAATCAGCTTTCATTCACAAATATTCATCCTCTGCAAAAGTCACAAACATATGGAATTTTACTGCCTGAACGAATATCTGCACATGCCTCATGAGCCCACTTGGAACATAGAGAACACTTTACCATATCTTCTAAATAAGCGGCATCACACAAACAACAATACCAGTCTTCGTTTGTTACATCACATTTGTTGCGCAGATTCTCGACCTCCCTTCTTTTGTTTCATTGTTTTTGCTATGTTCATGATTTTATTGGTTTCTTGATTTTTGGTGCGCTGTCCTGCTTGCCGTTTCTGTTCTAAGTTCCTTTGTATGGACTGCAAGTGAGAACAACTGCCTTTTGAGCTCCTTTGGCTTTTCTCTTCCTGTAAGAAGTAGAAGGTTTAGGGATTGGGCTTATTTCTTGAATTGGAACTACCAGTGTTGAGCTTGTTGATGGAACACTTTTCTCAGTGTTTGCTGGAGTAATACTTTCATTTTCTGCCAGACTTTGGAAAATGACTTGGGATTCATAAATAAAAGGGGGATCATTATTCTCATTTTCAAGGGACACTAGTTCAGTATTTAAATTATCACTAGCAGCAAAATCTGATGCAGTAAAAATATTTCGGTCTACTGGCCATATCCCAGTCGCTCTAAAGCCACTTGCAGCATTCTTTACTGATGCAGCATTTTCGTATGCTTCTCCAAGTAATAAAGAAACCTCCATTTGTGATACTGTTCTTCCAGGATTGCAGCGCAACCACTTTTTCACTGCATCGTTGTAATAAGTTTCAAGGGGACCAAATATGGAGACATCTAGAGGTTGTAATCTGTGAGTGGTGTGTCCCGGCAACTGCAACATAATGATTCCATTGTCACGTGTTAGGTTGATTGCTTGCAGGTTTTTGGAGTGGGTGGTGTGTCCATCGAGAACAAGAGTTCAACTGATGGTTTTACATGTGTAATGAAATGCTTCAACCACTGTACAAACAGATCAGAGTTGATGTAACCTGTTTCAGAAACTTCCACTATGCTACCAGGTGGTGCACTATTTGCTAGAGCAGGATGAAGGCGCATTCTTTTGAAGATAATCATTGGTGGAACAAAATTTCCTGCAGCATTAATACAAACCACGAAAGTGGTGTTGACCCCTCTTTCCCCACTAACTACAGTCCCAACTTGATGTTTTCCCTTACGAGCAATAATTTTTCCTCCTTTACTCTGAACTGTACTGTAACCTGATTCATCAACGTTGTAAATTGTCAAAGCATCAAATTTGTTTTCGTCAACCAATTCTTCTAAAATGTTAAAATAATACTTACGCTGGATTTATTAAATCCTTTAGCGGGAGCCATGGAAACATTTTCTGGTTGGCGCAGACTTAAGTTGGGATGCCGCGCCATAAAACTGTAGTACCACTTTTTTTCAGCTAATTTAGATTTCGTGTTAAATGTGTTGGGTAAATGCGGATTTGATTCCAAAATATCATAAGCAAGTTTCCGTACGTCTGTGATTGTTAACCCAAAGAGCATCTCTTCTAATGTCAATATGTGTTTCACAAGCTCTTCTTCAACATCTGGGGGGAGAGCAGTATCTCTTCCATTAACGTTTTTTCGTCCTTCACGCTCTGGTTGTAATCCTCGTTTTACTTTTCCTGTCAAATGTCTGGTAAATGTTTTCTTAGGAACGTTATATTTTCTACAGCACTCATTTATACCTATTGTATTGCTTCTGAATTCTTGAATGGCATTAATCATGTCTTCAGGTTTCCAAACTCCATACTTTCTTTTTTCCATCATTGATTTGTTTACCTGTAAAGCAATGAAAGAACAGTTTATGTGAGTTGCTCAAATCGCACTGGTGCGATTGTGGAAGCCTCAAGTGAGGCGATTTAGGAAACTTGCGCATTAGACCATAATATTGATATTAACCTCAAATTAGGTTTTGTGTTAATTTGGAAAAAGCACCGTACACATGATAAATGATTACTCTTTAAAAATAAACACTATTACTGTAACATTTTCTACTTACAAAGGCACAGAAGTCTTACATCGATGGTAAAAATATTACATCACAATTCTCACGTTTCTAATACTGAGGAAAACACTTCAACCACTGACTTCCTAGAAGTGCAACTAACTGTTCTGTGGCAATAAATACGTTAAGTTTGTCACGTAATCGCCAGAGTACTCTCACGTGTTCCATTCTCCTTATATTAACAGTGGGGCGATTTAGGAGGCGGTGCGATATAGGAAACCTTCCCCTATATCTTACACCGTGACCAGTACATCAGGAACGCTCACCCATGATGACACGTTCGCAAAGCTCCGCCGCCGCCACCGCTGCTGTCGTCTTCGCCGCACCTGGACCACGGAGTGATGGGGTAAGAGGCCGCCACGACTGGGCTCGACTCCCTGTACATTCCCTCATCTGGTCTATCGTTTCCCCCCCTCTCATGTTACTGCCCTCCCTTTCCCCATCTCACGAAGATCCTCCAAATCAGTCACAGGACTCCAAAGTGACGCGCTGCCTCAGGAATACGCTGAAGCCAGTCAGCTCCGAGGGTGGCACGTCACACACTTTTCCGTTATCACGGCCCGGCAACGAATTTTTTTCTGTCAAAAATTGGCCATTTTTTCGCGCAGCATTATATAACTTTCCCTATACGTACGAATACGGGAAAGTAAAATGTGGACTTCCTGAGAAGTACCAAAAGTTTGTATCATTCTGAGACACATACTTAGTGTAGGCCTACTACATTACTTTCTCGTGTCAAAGTACATGATTTTGGGGTAAGTGATACCGTAGATTTTTTTTCTCTCAAAACATCTGTGAACAGTCGAGCCAGTGGCGGTTGGTGCCCCAACAGACTGGAGGTTGCAGGTTAACCGAACTTCATTTCCAAAATTCAGAACGCATAAAATAAAATGTCAGCAATTGATGTAAATTAATTAAAACCAAGTCTACATTGAGACGCACTGCGTCTCCTCGCCACCCCGTTCCCGAGAGAGAAACCCTTGTTAGAAGTACTTTATGATCATTTTCGGTGCGAGTCTCCCCCCTAAGAAAGTTGTAAATCATCGCCCACTTCGGCTCAGTGGCGTATATTGTGGGTTACCGGCGGTAGTCCGAACAGAAATATGTCAAGATACAGTTAGTAACAGTCTTGTTTGTACAGCCCATAATTTGCTCGAAAATCATTAATTTTAAGTGGAAAATTGAGACTAATGCAAATTATATTACAAGATAATTGAATAATTCCTGTTAAATATAACGGCCCTTTGTACACCTAGACGAAATGGCATTGAATTTGAAATTCAATACCATTCTATATACAGTGTCCAGAAGCCCCCGTTACAAAAAAATACCCCAAATTCCGTGTTGCACGTCATGAAGAATGGCATGTCCAGTTTCTCCGAAAAAAATTATCTTTGAGAAAATTGAGTTTAAAAATAACTTCCGGGCGCGAAATTTAAACCGGCTGCTACGACACCAGATGGCGGCGTCTTCTTGTGCGCAGAGCATTTCCTCGTTTCTCCGCGTAAACGGCGGAGCAGTCGAATAATATTCTCTAAGGAAAGCATCGCGTGGCTCACACTAGAATACGTTAATAGTATCAAATGTTTGAAGATTCTGCTAAATAAATATTTGAAATGCACTTATTGAATATCCTGTTCAAAATGATAGCCTCGGTACACGGCGGCGTAAACGTAAATGATGAACACATCCAACATTTATGAAAAATATTGAATCTCCTGGCACGTGTTCATATGAACTAGTGCCTTGGGCGGAAGGTTACTACAGTTGTGAAGATTATTCTAAATGTCATGATAAACTAAAAAGCGTTTTGGAAATGAAATATTCGTTCATGAAAATACCGAGTTTATTATCTCCGGGCGCGGCATTTGAATTGAGGCTTCTGGCTGTCATTTTGTGGAGATGCAGGCCGAACAATGCATTGAAGAATCTTTGTAGGAGGCATGTGGGCAATTAACCAATCCCACATTAACAGAGATAAAATAGCGTTGCCTTATGTACCATGCGCCAATGAATAACTAGTGGTGCTACAGAATGGCACAGACTTTCCCGTATTAGTTTTCTATTTTCCTGGGTCTTCGCTAGCTATTCGGAATTGCCACATACTCTTTCTTGCCAGCTACCATCTATCATCGCCAAAAGTACATTTTTTGTCATTTTCTTAATTTTTCGGTTTCCTATTGGTAGAACAGAAACATTAATTTTAGAATATTAAAGAACACAAAAACCTAGCCGTAAATGGCAATTTTCTTTTAAAAATTATGTGTCGTTTAAGAGAAAATGGCGTTTTAGCACTACTAAAAATGCGAAATTTGAAGCTCATTTTCACAGAAAATTTTTGAGTTTTCAAAATACTTTATTTGAAGTTATTTGAAGCACTTACACTCACAAATAAAATCATCTTTACAAATTGCGGATAATGTGCATATTAAAGATGTGAGAGATCTTTCAAAAAATTTACATTTATATAATTTTTGAAAAAAACAAAAAAAACTCAAAATAAACTTCACGCTATACTAATGAGTGTAATTAGCACTATCCGTTACAAAAGTTTCAAGAAAAAAATTGCAGCCATATACGAGAAAATGACGTTTGAGCATTTCTGAAAATGCCGAAATTTGAGCTACTTTTCACAGAAAACGGTAGTGTTTTCGAGAAACTTTACTTGACATTATTTAAAGCATATATACTCGTTAATATAATAATGTAAAAAAATCGCCGATAATGTAAATATTAACGACGTGAGAGACAAGTAAACAAATTTACATTTTTGTAATTTTTGAAAAAACCAACCGATAGACCAAAATGGCTTTTATGTCATTAATAGAGTACATTTACCACTATCCCTACCAAAAGTGTAAAGAAAAAATTTGGAGCCGTTTTTGAGAAAATTTTGTTTTTGTAATTTTTTAAAATTGCACATATTGCACGCAATATTGCAAGAAAAGTACCAAAATTGTGAAAAACATTTACATGACCTTTATTAAAGAACTCAATATGCAGAACAAATTTTATTTGAAGAAAAAATCTCTATCTTCAATTTTGTAGTTGGAGAAAGACGCCGAAAAATTCAAACTTTCACAATTTTCGAAAATTCACAGTTGTACGTGAAAATCGGACCTATGCCATGTTAAAAAGTGTATTTTCCTCTATTCATACAAGAAATTTAAAGAAAAAATTTGGAGCCGTTTTTGAGAAAATGTTGAAAATCCCCGGGGGGCTTCATATAAAGTACCCCCAAATTTTGAAGAATCTTTTTCAAAATCACAAAGCTTCGACTAGAATCAGATCGACTGGGGAATATCAATTTTGAAGAAAATCGACCGAACGGTTTAGGCGCTAGCGTTGACCACAGACGGACAGACGGACGGAATGCCGTCAATCGATTTTTAAGTATAAAGAAGCAACAAATCATGGATTTTGACCACACCACGAGATAGAGGATTTTTTTTCTTTATTTAGCAACTGGTTTTATCCACTTATTCGTTTTCACGGCCCGACAATCAATTTTTTTCCGCCGAAAATTGGCCATTTTTTCGCGCAGCATTACATAACTTTCCCTATACTACGTATATCACTCCGTGTATACGTACGTATACGGGAAACCAGTATATTATTGGCGTGAAAGGGTTAAAAAGCTGAGAAAGACTGTGATGTTGCATTCCGTAGTGTACAAATATTTCAAAAGAACTCAAACATTCTCGCACGCAAATGTTCAACCGAAGTTCACTGAGGGTACCGGACTGGTGCCATTCACAGCCCTTATTATGGTCGGTGTCCTTGCATTTGTCAGTTGCTAGGTCGCTTCACATCGTGGTTTATGTCGTATGGCAAACAGGTACGTGAACCTGCCACCGCCGCCAAGTGATTTGCCCATCAGACGCGTGTCAGTTTTGCTTCAAACCAACATATTGTGCAGTTCGACTGAATAAGCACCTGCCCGGAGTCATCTGTGGGGTTAAAAATTGATTCTATTGCATAAAAAAGTGTTTTTTTCCTGTGCGCCTATTTTCGTTGTCGTACATTATGAAAATATCAAAGAAAAATATTGAAAGTTACTACAATGTCCCTGAGGTAAACTGTTTCAACTACCTTACATTCTGTACAATGTAGTAACCTTGAGAACACGTCCTTCCTTTAAATTAGAAAACGCTAAGAAAGTAAATAATTCAGTACTGTTGTCAATCATTCGCTTGCAAAGAGAACTGAATTACATCGTTCTACAGAACCGGTATTAGAAGAAATTCGGCATAGGCATCGATACACTATTAAATCGAAGAAATTGTCGTCATTTATGTACGTATTTGCTAACTACATTGCAAGCGAAACACACAAAGAAATAAAACGTTTCCCGTGTAGCCGTCAACTGCCTCATGAAATGATTTCACGAAGAAACTCCAAGATTTGGGACAGAGACATGCTCTAACTTTCATGTGGATAAAGAAAACTACGGGTAGAATGTTCATTCAACTTCCAAGAGAAATGGGTAGTTGGGACCGTTTGTCGCAACTTGGATGTTCCACATAGAATAGTGTAGCATATTTTGCAATAACAATTGCAGGGACGGATCCAGGGACGAATTTTGTGAGGGGAAATTTTTTTTATTCAAAATGTTTTGGTCGAATGTGTCATTTTATAGATTATGTAGAATGACGCGAGATAATCTTAGCTCATGTTACAGATCAATGTTATTCGATTTTCATTTTTGAACGAAAATAGTTTTGCTTGAAAGTTTCGTTACAAGTTAAAATTAGTAGTTACAAAAAAATTGGGAGGGGAAATTTCCCTCATTTCCCTCCCCGTGGATCCGCGCCTGACAGTTGTAAAATTTGTATTAAGAATTTTTCAAATACAATTTCTAATACATAAATGGATGAATTGAAAGTTAAAGAAAAAGTTAAAGGTTAAGAAAAAACCTAAAAAAGAAAAGTAATAAATAAAAAAAGAGTTAAAAGTTAATAAAGGAAAAAATTTAAAAGTTAACAAAGGGGAAGAAATGCGTTTATCTGGGATCTACGTTGTTCTGCTGCATAAGGGTACACGCACGTACAACGCTGTTTTCCGGCGTGAGACGGCCCAACACCGAATGACGTCACTCGGCGGCTGGATTGCGCTATGTTATCAAATGGTGGCGGGCACAACGAACGCTCGCCGAAAGTTATCGGCATTCAGCTGTCAACGCCGGACAGCTGCCGGATTTCCTGGGAGTTGCGGCGCGCTGGCTGCACTCCGGCTGCACTCGTTGGTTCTCAGTCGAGTCGTGGCTTTGAAGCGTCTGTTCACAAGATTCAAACGGGATAGAGTCCTTTTTTGATTTTGAAGTTGTTTATGAGGCCCGTTGTATGTAATAGAGGGGCAAAAGACACGCGAATAAATGTGGAAAAGTGCTGGAAAGAAATTTCTGCGCATATGAACAAGTAAACATCTACATAACCTCAATATTAGTTTATGTAATGTTAAAAGTTACATTGAGTGAAACATTAAGGTGGTTAGAGCGAGATATTCCCTAGTAGACAGAGAGTCCATATTACGTTCAAAAATATTTATTTGCGAGGTAAGTGGGTATTGTGAGACCTACATAAACAAAACAGAACAAAATAGGGACTCTTATGCTGAGTTTTATTTAATTATAAGAATTAATTTTGTTTCATAGATGGAAAATAAGAATATTTTAATACCACATGAAGACCTACCGTTGACTAGTTTCTTAACTAGTACCAACCGATGGCGTGGCCGAGGAATGAAAAATTGAGGCATAAGATTGAATGTAAAAAGGCACTATTACACAATTAGTACGAGCAAACTCATAAAAAGAAACATTATAGACATATATCTACATATTTTTGTACAGTGACCGCTAACAATGGCAAAAATTTCCACGTTTGAGAAGAGCGAAAAGTCTTTGGTAAATTGGGCAACACTGTAATGTTTTTGAGATTGGCACGTCGGCTCAAGGCATGTTGCTTCAAAGTTTCGTTGTTTTTAATGAGTGAATATTGTTTATTGCCTGGGCTACACCAAGGCCGTCTAGAAGAGTATATTAGAAGGCCTGAGCCAAGGCCGTCTAGAATAGTATATTAGAAGGCCTGAGCCAATGTGAATGTCACGTGATCTGACGTCACAATCGGTGGCTGAACATTTTTCGTTTTTGTATACGCTCTTGTCAACGAGTTAGAATATTTTAGCTAATTAGCCCTTGTAGGATAAGTTTAGATGCGAACGGATGATTTAATAATTTAGTAATAATTGCATGCTCGGTTTTCTGCATAAAAAGAGTTTCTTCGTCCATTATCTTCAAGTAAGCAAGGTATGTCTACTTCTAGTATCGAGAGATATAAGTATGTGGTGCAATTATCATTTATTTTATGTAATACATGTTGTAATATGTTTTGTTTCTTGCACTTGGATGTTTGGTTATACTATTATACCCTGCATTTTTTTCAGTGAATGCTTGAAAACTATCCTTAAACGAAGGCATTTTGAAAATTAGGCAGGAGAGATATGCGACAAAATGTCAAGCAAGTGAAGTGTGCCGTGCTGTTGATCGACTTATGATGGATCGACGGAACGTGTTTCAACTCTGAAATCTCCTAACAATTCTGCTCTGTGACAGAAGTGGATGAAAACATAAATAGGACAGATTTTGTCCCCTCAAAGAACTTGTGTATGTAAAACACTTCGACTCAAAATTTATTCTCTACCAGAACAAGGCAGTAAGAAGAGATGGTGTCGAAATATTTACTAAAGGAATGTATCCGACCATAGTGAAAGATGTATACCCTTCTATCTCAGTGAACAGCCTCACTTCTTGAATACTCACCAAGTGGTTCAGATATAGATATCTGAACATTTTGAAATTAAGTTCCTGAAGCATGAAAATCAAAGAACTTTATTGAAGGGCTTTGTATGAGACAGATCCGATTAACGGAAAACACAGTTTTGAGTTGTGGACAAATTCTGCTCACATTAATAGAACATAGTACTTTGTGTATGTCAATCATTTTATTAAATAAACTCTATACATTAGGAATGTTCAGTAATAAATATAATGGTTTCAAGAATTAAAGACGTAAGGTCACAAAAGTGAGTGCAAAATAGGAAGATATTAAAGTCAATTTAAAGCGCCCAAAACAATTTTAATGTATTTTCAATGTGATTTGTGTCTTGAATAATCTCATAAAGTCTTACATAATCTGCTGGAGTACCTTCTGAATAAAATATTGCTTTCCATCCTTCCTCTTCTTATTTTTGAGCAGCTTGAATTATATTAACCTACCTGTGAATATTTTACTGTTCCTTACAATATTAACAAATATTATTAATAATTACTAATACGGCCATCAGAGAAATATGTGATAAAGGCATTACTACTAGCTGTACTAACTTCCATATTAAATTTAAGTAGACAACGTGAAAAAAATACAGCAGGAAAAATATAAATAGAATTATCATGAAGGTACTTAATGTCTTATGAGTATCAATTATGGCACCAAAATTGTTTTATGAATAATACAAAATTTTATATTATAAATAAGGTAGTAAGTACAAAAATTTTAAGCCTTCTCAATATGTTAATTTACGTGCACGAAAATTGTACAAAATCGGAATGCCTTAATACAAATAACTCTCTAAAATAAATTCCTAGAGCGTCAAGAAGGCTTAATGTTTCCTCGTGTTATTTTAAACAATTATGGGTTTCCGTGCGATTTTAAAAATTAGATCTCTGTTTATAACGTGGACAGCATGCATTTCCTGTCAGCCACCCTTCGTGACGTCATTCGGCGGAGGAGCAGGCCTTCTATTCTAGACGGCCTATTCTAGACGGCCTTGGCTACACATGGTAAATATCAGTATCTGAGCGAATTGGCGGAAGATTTGTTTCCAAAGCGGAATTTGAGAAGACGAAATAATTACAATATCACGAGAACAGTGATTTAATAAAAAAATTTCAAGTATTTTTTCAATGTTTGTTTCTCTCTAATTTTTATTTATTGAATTACCTGTGCTAATGCTAGGATAAACCTTAAGATTATTCTATTTCTTAACAATAAGATCAGTAGTTTGGTTCTCAACAACATTGTATAAAGATTTATATTGTAATTTGACAGAAATCCTAATCATTGACTCCTACTGCTCCTAATTATCCTTCTTATCCCAATAAAAAATATGTGGTTTTCTGTTATTCCCCTATTTATGTTTAGGTATGCTTAGGTAATTAAACTACATGGCCAAATTTTTGTTTCAATAGTTTTGATTGAAATTTTAAAACTGTTTGTGCAATTGCAATATGTCATATTATTTACAGCGGTGGGATTAGGTAATTCATAGAAGCTATTTCTGGTTGCACTGTTTTCAGAATAATTTTATATCATGTTATGATATTGATTTAAATGACGATTATTGTGTAAAGTACAAATAAAACTAAAGCTGATAAAATGAAATTACTGTATCATATAATTCTAAGAGCTGTATTATTTGGACAATCAATAATAAAATTATAACATTGTTGGAGATAAAAATCTTCAAAAGAGATTTCCAAGTGGCATGGTCATTTGTACTCGTTTGTCTTGATGTTGCACTCAAAATGAAAAGAGGTTTAAGTGTTTTGGAAAAAAGGCATGAGACTATTCAGGAAATGGAAACAATTAGATAAAATAAAGAGCTGTAGAGAAGAGGGGTTTCTATTAAAAAACTAATACTACCAAAGACTGACTTTATCATTCCTCTTACAATTTCAATTACATTTGCCCATGGATGGATTTAGATACTGTAGGCCTTCAAGTGCCAACTATATTGGGCACTCCTTCAGAAAAATATTTGATTAATTAACAAGCTTTAACTATGACAGATACTTGATAATGGCTTAAATTTTTAAGGTACATGTTACACACAAACAATAAATTAACAACAAAATTTAATTTATTATACAAACTAAGAAAAATTATTTCAAAGAAAGGAAAGGAGTTATTATTTAAATTAATTTTGGTACCCTGTATTAAGTACTGTTATACAGTTCTTACTATGGCAAATAAAAAGGAAATAGCAAGTTTATAATGAAACTACAATTGAAGAATGAAAGCAATATTGAATAAAGGGCATAGTGAAAATATTAGTTCAATGTTAAGAGAGTTGTGTTATTTGTTGGTGGAAAGGGAGATTGTTGTTGTTATTTGCTGGTGGAAAGAGATGTTAACATTTATATACAGATTATAAAATAAATTGCCCCCGGAATATTTGGTAAGAAAAAACTCAGATGTACATAATTATTTAATGATACAAGCGAATAAATTCTACCAAGAAAATGTAAGTAACAATATATCATTAAATTCAGTATTTAATAATGGAATTGTTTTATAAAACAAAATACCAGAGGAAATAAAAAATTGGGCTCAGTTAGAGCATTTACAGAGAAAGTGGCTAGTTACATACCAATTGTAAGGGAATAATTATTGTACTATTCAATAGTGCTAATGAACAATTATTGTGTGTTAAAATTGTATTTGTATTGTTTATTGTCATTAGTCTTGGGCTATTTATCAATAAATAAATACTTGTACAAATACAGATGTAAATTAACAAATTGCTTACAAAGTAGAAATTGCTTTTTAAATTTCTCAATTACAAATACAAGTTTAGTTTCTTATTGTTCCATTCAATTTACTTTTAAAATCAAGCATTGTAGTTTAGTAAACTATTTGATTGATGATTATTATTCAGATAAAAACATTTTACGCAGAGTTTAATATCTATTTTAAAAAATCCGGGTACAAGGACGGGAGTCCCAAGCCTTTTTATTTTACTAGTAGCAAAATTCAGCTCTACATTTACTGCATCAACCTTCAATGGTTGATATTAGCACCAGCAAAAAAAGTATTTTATCACTGCAACACATTTGATGCCACTAAAAAGTCTATTTCTAATACCTTTCTGAATTGAATGCCCACCCAGTAGCTCTTCTGATTGATCTACACTAAATATTGCTGCTTTGAGTTCTGTGTAAAGTATCTTGCAATTATGGTGTTGAAGGCAATGACAATCCATTGTGTATCTTGCATAATAAAAAATGGAATATGAACCTTTTGGATCTTTTAATTGCGCCCAGAAGACCCCGAGGAATGTAAGAACTCTACAAGAGGACTTGTCACTCGATTTGAATGAAGCGCGCGGCGCGCACAGTATTGCCGAGTTGTGCGTCAGAGTTCCCGACACTAGAAAGCGCGCGAACGTCTCCCCGTGGACTGATTTAGGTTTATAATTTTGCAAAATTCTCCCATTTGAGACGGTAGATGTCTTTCAAATTGCGCATATTGATTCTTCGAGATGCTAGCTACCTAAAGAAGAGTTTTTAAAAACATTTTCAACAGTTAAATTTCTCACAATTTTAAAATTTCAGGTCAGATCTGTCAGGCCACCATAGCCCGTGTTAAAACAACAAACTTTACGGTCTCGTTACGCGAAAACTAGACGGTAAAATCGATTCAAACTTTCTCAGAACATAGAAGAACCTCTCATCTTTCGATTAATACAATAAAAAAGGCATGTTAAACATAACACGTATCTCGCTCGAACCACCTTAATCAAATCAATAGAAACGAAATGAAAATACAATATCAGATGCATTTATCAGTTTAGGTGAGTGTACAGAATTAGATGATTATATACGAATTTCAGAAATGTATCTCCCATAATTGATGAATTGGACGATCATTCTGTAGACTGTCTTGCAAAGTTACGTGAATCCAATTGAATAGCGTTATTGGGAAAGTTATCAAATCCTTATTTATCAATAATAGTATTTTGTAAAACACACATGCACTTCATAATTCTCGTAAATTAACTTCAGTCTATATCAGGTTAATATCTATTTTGAATATAATTGTCGAAAACCGTGTTCAGTAATTCTATTATTCCATATTTTGATTTACTATTAGTCACAAAAACAGTGCATTTTCTTCTTGACAGTCACTGGAAATAATTTCGATAAATGAATGGTCCGCACCCCGCACACTCGTGTGGAAGTGAAGTACTAGGATGACCCGCTAGATCTCGACACTGTCTAATCGACGTCCTGTGTGTCCGCCCTTGCGAACAGCGCTGCTTATCAGCAGCGGATGCCGGCGTCGGCGTCCCGGCGTTCTATGAGTTTGTACCCTAAGGGACGAGTGTGGCGAGTGTGGCGCCTGTGACGCGAGTGCTGCTCCGCTACTGCTGCTGCTGCCGTTGGTGCATTCCTTGCGGCAGCAGAAAGTGCATCTTTCTGTACCACATATTACTTAAGTATATGTGGAAGAGAGAATAATTTGACGGACAGTATTAAGGAAGTTCATGGAACTGTTACTGTACCGACAGATTGTTTTATTTAGGAAAGATACAATCTTTTTGAGGGGGGAAATATTGATACCTATCAATTTCATCTGAGATAAATCATTCAGTCATTTATCGAGAAGTCTAAATCTGGCTATTGTTAGTCTGAGAATTCAGAAAATGACAGCCGGAAGAATCAATTCAAATTCCAGAGATAATCAACAAACTTAGTATTTTCATGAACGAATAATTAAGTTCCAAAACGCATTTTAGTTTATCACGATATTTAAAATACTCTTCACGTATGTGGCAATCTCAAGCCCAAGGCACTAGTTCATCTGAATATGTGCTATAAATAACAATTCGAGCATTCGGGGAGATTCAGTATTTTTCATAAATGTTGGATGTGTTCATCATTTACGTTTACGCCGCCGTGTACCGTGGCTATCATTTTGAACAAAACTGGATTTTCAATAAGTACATTTAAAATATTTACTGAAGTGTAAGCCATGCGATGCTTTTCTTACAGAATATTACTCGACTGTTTCACCATTTACGCGGAGAAACGAGGAAATGCTCCGCGCAGATGGAGACGCCACCGTCTGGTGTCGTAGCGGCCGGTTTGAATTTCGCGCCCGGAAGTGATTTTTAAACTCAATTTTCTCAAAGTCAATTGTTTTCGAAAAACTGGACCTGCCATTCTTCATGACGTGCAACACGGAATTTGGGGTATATTTTTGTAACGTGAGCTTCTGGACAACTGTATATATAATGTTATCCAATGAGGCGCGGCACATCACTTCGTTATGCCATTTTTTGCGTATAGTTTAATCATGCTTAACTTTTTTTACCCGTTTTTACTTTATTTTTTGAAAAAATTAGTATTAAATATTTTTTAACTATCGGAGCCCGGGCCCGTGCGGTAACACGGGTCTGCCAGCGGCACTCGCACAGTGTGCGTTCGTTGCATGATTCACTCCCCCTCCTACCGGTAAGATATGGGCCAGACAAAAGCTTATAATTAGCCTTTATTAATTAAGGTTGATTTTAAATAATGAATTAATTTCATAAATGTTGGATGTGTTCATCATTTACGTTTACGCCGCCGTGTACCGTGGTTATCATTTTGAACAAAACTGGATTTTCATTAAGTACATTTAAAATATTTATTGAAGTGTAAGCCATGCGATGCTTTTCTTACAGAATATTACTCGACTGTTTCACCATTTACGCGGAGAAACGAGGAAATGCTCCGCGCAGATGGAGACGCCACCGTCTGGTGTCGTAGCGGCCGGTTTGAATTTCGCGCCCGGAAGTGATTTTTAAACTCAATTTTCTCAAAGTCAATTGTTTTCGAAAAACTTGGGTTGAAGCAAGGCCGTCTAGAAGAGTATATTAGAAGGCCTGAGCCAATGTGAATGTCACGTGATCTGACGTCACAATCGGTGGCTGAACATTTTTGTTTCCGTATATTATCGAGTTAGTATATTCTAGCTAATTGGCCCTTGTAGGAAAGTTTAGATGCGAACAAATGTTTTAATAATTCAGTATTAATTGTGTGCACGGTTTCCTGCATAAAAAAATTCCTTCGTCCATTATCTTCGAGAAAGCAAGGTATGTCTACTTCAATATTGTGTGATTTAAGTATGTGGTGCAATTATCAAATATTTTATTTAATGTTTTGGATGTTTGGTTATATTATTATACCCTGCATTTTTTTTTCAGTGAATACTTGCAAACTATCCCAAAAGAAAGGTGTTTTGAAAATTAGGCAGGAGAAAAATATGAAAAAATATAAAGTGAAGTGTACCGTGCTTTTGATCGAATTATGATAGATCGACGGAAGGCGTTTCAACTTTGAAACTTCCAAACAATCCTGCTCTGTGACAGAAGTGTGTGAAAACAAATAGGAAATATTTTGTCTACTCAGAGAACTTGTCTGTGGTGTAAAACACTTCGACTCAAAATTTATTCTCTACCAGAACAAGGCAGTAAGAGGAGATGGTGTCGAGATATATACTAAATGTGAAAGATGCATACTCTTCTTAGTGAACAGCCTCAGTACTTGACGAAGACTCACCAAGTTTTTCAGATATTGATATCCGAAAATTTTGAAATTAAGTTCCTGAAGCATGAAAATCAAAGAAGTTTATTGAAAGGCTTTGTGTGAGAGACGGAGATCCTATTAATGGAAAACACGGTTTGAAGTTGTGGACAAATTCTGCTCACTTTAATAGAACTTTGTGTATCTAAACATTTTCTAAATAAACACTGTAAATTAGGAACGTTTAGTTATAAGTATAGTGGTATCAGGAATATAAGACGCAAGATCACAAAACTGAGTGCAAAATAGGAAGACACTAAAGTCAATTTAAAGCGTCCGAAACAATTTTTATGTATTTCCAATGTGATTTGTGTCTTGAATAATCTCATAAAGTCTTACATAATCTGCTGGTGTACTTTCTGAATAAAATATTGCTTTCCTTCCTTCTAATTTTTCAGCAGCTGCAATTTCACTAACTTACCTATGAATATTTTACTGTTTCTTACAATATAATCAACTTTTATTAATTACTAATACGGCCATCAGAGAAATATCTCATAAATGCATTACTACTAGCTGTACTTCTAACTTCCATATTAAATTAAAGTAGACAAATTGAAAGAAATAGAGCAGGAAATGAATAAATAGAATTCTCATGAAGGTACTTAATTTCTTATGAATATCAATTATGGCAGAAAAATTGTTTCATGAATTATACAAAATCTTTGATTGTAAATAAGGTAGCATGTACAAAATTTATGTTCATTTACGTGTACGAAAATTGTACAATATCGGAATACCTTGATACAAATAACTCTAAAATAAATTCTTGTAGCATCAAGAAGGCTTAATGTTTCCTCGTGTTATTTTAAACAAGTATGGGTTTGGATTTCCATGCGATTTTAAGAACTAGATCTCTGTTTAAAACTTGGACAGCATGCATTGCCTTCCAGCCACTCTTCGTGACGTCATTCGGCGAAGGAGCAGGCCTTCTATTCTAGACGGCCTTGCTAGAATAGGCCGTCTAGACGGCCTTGGTTGAAGCATGACGCTTGCCACGCCATCTTCACCCCACTTCTAGACATAAGAACATCTAAGAGAAAAACCCGTTACATTCTTCTGTACAGAGGGCCTTGGAAGTGGGGATAATCCGGAAAAATAGCTGAAAGAGGAGTCCTAACCTCCTCTAACCCTAAGCAGGATAATCCTGCAGCACTGTAAGTGTAAAGGGTAAATAAATAAATTAATTTCATATGAATAATATAAATTTGATATTATACTGATAATAAAATAAATTATAAAATTTTATCATAAATAATAATAATAAATTAATAAAGGCTAATTGTAAGCCTTTGGTCTATTTTTATATACTGCAATTTTCATAACTCTGCCCCTGATGTATCAGCTGTTTCGCTGCCACCCAATCGGAAGCTTGTATGTCGCTTCTGTGACGTTACTATGGTGACGTTCAAGCTCCCGATTGGATGAAATCGTCAACAGCTGATTCCTGTCAGGGGCAGAGTTAAGACAATCGCAGTACAGTGTACCGATTTCCCAAGCGATTTCTTGACACGCTCGGAGCTGTTAGGAGACAGTGAAAAGTAAGCGGACAGAGTAAATTAGATGTGCGCTTTTGTGCAAGAAATACCCGTTTGTTGGTGAGTGTACGTATGCATAAAACATTCTATTAAGTTTAAAGTGTTAAAATTGCAACATATTAAGTATATAGTAGTGTCAAAGTTAACTATTGTTATTTTAGTAAGATACTTTTAAACAATGTCACAGCAAACACACACACATATTATGTTTAGTTAATTATAATTTTAAAATAACATATATTATATAATATAAATAATAAATACTATTGTATAATAAAAATAGTAGAAACTAGAAAAACTACTTAATCAAATAATATGTATAGTTATACAGTCAAAGATTATTTCTAAAGTCAGCGGTAGCCCAGGGCATGAAAGCAGTATACGCCGCTGCTTATAGGCGCGGCAGAGCCCTTTTCAGGAGTGCAGCTGCCGCGCGGCGCTTGCACCGCCCCTCCGCGCCTCCTCACCCTCAGGTCGCCGGAATCGTTGACGAGGACGCGATTGACTGTGTCAAGCGTGTTTGACCGCGAGCCCGGACATCCGCAGGACGACGCCGACCTTTCCCACCGCCCTCATGCCGTTCTCCGGATGACAGCTCTCCGCGCGCGCTGCTAGTATACTGCGATTTTTCTTACTCTGCCTCTCGAGCCCTTATATCCACGACGGAATATCATACGGCATTTCTCGTCTTTCTCGGTCCTGCAGCTATTATAGGAGTGGCATGATCGTAAGCACTACTTGATAAAGTCGCGATCATGCGACACCATGAGGCGCGACTGAGAAAGACGCGAAATACCGTGACATATTCCATTGTGAAGGCGGGTCTTCTGAGGCAGAGTTACAAAAATCGCAGTGTATACTTAGCTTTTTATTTCTAGACGTGTGGGGGTTTGTCTTTAAAATGGAATATCTCACGGTATTTCGCGTCGTTTTCGTCGTGCTGCTAGGAGTCGAAAGATCGCGACTTATCCAGCAGTGCTGGCGATCATGCGATTCCTAGCGGCACAACCGAGAACGACGTGAAATATCGTGAGATATTCCATTTTGATGACACACACCCACGCACCAAGAAATAAAAATCCAAGTACAGCCGTGAAAATGCTACTGACGTGCTCGGAGCTTGCCTATTTGGGTCCAGTAACGGCGCACGAAGAAAGCGCCGTCAATCACACCCAGTAGGACTGGTGCCACCGCCTCTCAGCCGCCCACGTCCCACGCGGACGCACCGCGGAAATGACAGCCCAGTGACAATTTGAGGGGGGCGGCATAGAATTCTTGAATGGGAATATCCAAACAGTGAACATAATGTATGTGTGTATATATAGTGTCATGGTGGAAGAATAACATTCTTCCATCCGCGTATGATACTCTCTGCTTCCATCACGAAATAGGTTTTGTACACTACTGCATTCTGTAGGCGAATCGGAGGAAACGTATTTGGAGACGGAGTTCAAAGACTCGTCAGCTCTGGACATCCTGCAATTACCCAAGTCACCGAACTCGAGCTGTGCCCACAGGCAGCCGCAACTTGCAACACCCACGTCGGAATTTTCACAACTCCAAAGCATTACGCAGACGCTTATGGCTAAGCTGCGTATTTTTGCCTGTTTGCCGATTTTTATCCTTCAATTAAAAATGCAGTAGTTTAAGTTACTTATTCATTTTGAGGCATTGATACTAGTATATTTTAATACACCTAATGCTTCGAAATGAATATGTAACCTAAGATATTACATTTTTAATTGAAGGATAAAAATTGCAAATAGGCAAAAATCCCCAGCATACTTTTGGCAACACACAATTTGGCTGCATTGTAATAGGACACAGTTCTCAAACATCCCTAACCAATGAAGGAAATAGGGACAGGAAATGCCGCGCTTTTTGAATTCTGAAATCGGAAAACATGGTGAACAACTACATTATCAAATAATATACAAAAGGAAAGATGTATGTATATTATTTGAAAGATAAGTGCCGCTTGAACCTCCCTACCGCAGCCGCCGCTGCTTTCAATACAGCAATAACACCCGTAAAAAACTAGACGAACAAATAGCGAACGTTAACCTACTTCGAGTCCGAGTTTCTGAGAAAAATCAAAGAAAGGAAGGTTCATTCCACCAATCGCACGAGAAAGTTAAAGGAAGCTTCGAGAATCTTGTCCGCGTGACATCGGCGTCATAGGTCAATGACCCCATCTCGATCAGGTTTTGTGTTGTTTCCCTGTTTTTTTGAGCAAATGCTGAGATGACCCCTTGTTTTGCTTGTTGACAGTAATGTAACTTCACTCTCTTCCCGCTAGTCATCATGTTGACTCGACATACACGATTGTAATTGTCTATGTGACTCAATAAAATAGTATTGCTAAGGTCCGATTAAATTAAGAAGGTGATTGACATTTGTGAGTGAAGGGGAGTGACGTTGCCAGGTCGCAAACCACTGAGCACGTGTTACCGGGACACGAAAACAAACACTTCTAAAAATACGTGTAAACGTGTAAAAAAGCCTAACCTCAACGCAACTCATCACAACACAGTACACATTGCGCGCTCAGCACAGGCAGAAACGCGGGCGGCGCGGCGGCAGGGCGATGCTCAAACGTTCTGTGCGATGCTCAAACGTTCCCCTTGTTCGGCAGTGGCAACTGAGCGACCTGACACGTCACGTTTTTTCTCTGTGGTTGGCAGCTGCCATGGAAACGGGAGAGGCGTCCTGACGTCACACAGAACTGTCAATCACCTTCTTAATTTAATCGGACCTTAGTGAATGAGTGAGTTCGCCGCCGATGCGAGTCCCGCGGTTCAAAATTAATGTTCTGTTGGGGAGACAAGCGAATGGATCAGCGCTGTCCAACTGGCGACCAGATATCACGCATGGTTCCATCCCCCCCCGTTTTCGAGCAGCCGAAATCAACAATACAGGAAAGTCAGGTGTGGATCGCCCGAGTAATGAAAATACGGCCCGCTACCATATTAAATTGTATATCATATTAAATGTTTTAGTTGTGGCACTTGAGACCTTGCAAGTTGGACACCCGTGAAACGGATGGAATAGGATCGATATTATACGCGGCAAGCACTCACTTCGAGGCAGGAGCGCTTTGCATGAAGGGACACTTAGCTGACAGACTCGACACTGAATACTCATCTGATAGACTTCGGCGAATACTCAACCAACAGATTTCTCCGAAGACTTCTTATTTCCGATGGATTCGTAGGCTTCCGCACTAGAAGTCATTGTATTCTTGGCTGTCCGGGATGAGACGCGTCCCAGTCGACGGAGCTGACGTTTTGGCCATCTTCTGGTGGTCTTCTTCAGATCTGTACTCCTGATGGAGCTATATTGCTGATATTCAACAGTATATACTTCGTTTTTTCTTTCTTGGCGCGTGGGTATGTGTTATCAAAATGGAATATCTCACGGTACTTCATGTCGTTCTCGGTTGTGCCACTAGGAGTCGCATTAGCGTCAGCGCAGCTCGATACAGTCGCGATCACGTGACTCCTAGCGGCACAACCGAGAACAACGCGAAATACCATGAGATATTCCATTTCCATGATACACCCCCACGCGTCAAGAAAGAAAAAACGAAGTATAGCTCTGAAGAAGACCACAAAATGCTCCAACGTCAGCTCCATCGACTGAGACGTGGCACATCCCAGACAGCCAAGAATACACTACTTATTTCACTTCGAACACCCAACTGACTGGTCAAACTTGACTTCAAGACTGCTATGTAGGTGTAGATGTGACGCTGTTACGACTACAAACTTATAATTTACGTACGGCGTGTTACGTACGGCGCTTCACCAATTACGCAACGTACGAATGACAACAGATCTCACGGGACCAAATCTCGCGATTGAAGTATTCAATTAACTACATGCAATCAGCGTAAAAGTCCAGATCATCACGCGCGTTCAGTCGCCGCCCACCGGAGACATGAACGCGGCGAGCTTGTATCTCGGCGTCCCCCAAAGAGTATAAGTGGCGTCCCCGCACCTGCCTCCTTCCGGGACACGAGGACCAGGTCGACGCCCTTCCGGGTCTAAAGGGCGCCTTCCCCAACCCCGGATTCCCGAGTTGAACACAATAGTCGTCATTCAACGGCCTCCGATTAGCACCATCCGCACCAGACTGCGCGACTTCCCCGCGTCCTTGCGACAGCTGATTCATGAGGCTTCGACGTACGTAAAAAAAACTACCTCATTGTAACGATAAACTGTGAGTGAGGAAGGGTATTAATTTGTAAAGTGCATATTTGAAAACTAAAAACTAATGAAGAGAACTATATCAGTACTTCAAGATAGAAGAAGAATCCTTTAATGCATGACCAGTTTCAATTGTTCATTTCTTTGCTTTTTGTGTGAATCATTCATGTACACTGCGATTTATTCCTCTCTGCTCTGGCAGGTCATCAGCTGTTACGGTACCATCCAATCGGGACCTTAACGTCACTATACTGAAATTTTCATAACTTTGCCCCTGACAGGTATCAGCTATAGCGGTTTAATCCAATCGGGAGCTTAAAATCGGGCCAGCTGAAGCAGGCCCTCAGCATAGTGACGTCACTGTAGTGAAATATAGCAGCAGTGGAGAGGGTGCTGAATATAGGCTCCCGATTGGATTGCAGCGAAACAGCCGATTCCTGTCAGGGGCAAAGATACTAAAACCACAGTATACACTGCGATTTTTCTAACTTTGCCCCTTGAGGCCTCTCAAATCCCATCTTTGCGATGGAATATGTCACGGTATTTCGCATCTTTCTCAGTCGTTCCGCTAGATTTCGCATGATCGCGACCGTATCCAGCAGTGCTTGCGATCATGTGACTTCTACCGGCAAGACCGAGAAAGACGCAAAATACCGTGTGATCGCGAAGATGGGCCTTGAGTGTCCTTGAGGGGCAAAGTTACAGAAATCGCAGTATACAGTGACGTCACAATGGTGGCGTTCAACCTTCCGATTGGATGACACCGAAACCACTAATTTACGTCACAGGCAGTATAGGAAGATATTGAGAATGAAATGATGGGTATTGTCATAGTAATTAATTATCTAGTAATAAAGTGGGATCCCATCTGGAACCACGTTGAAATAAATGCATTTCATTACTCAATAACCAGAAAGCACATCTGATTCTAAACGTAATCCTGCCAATTTAACCCAGATGATTCCATCCCGTAGAAATTTCTTAGCTCTACCGGGAGTGATCCCATCAAGGAATCTTCGGCTGCTACTGGATATCAGTTGAGCAGGTACGTTGTTGAGCAGCGACCATTGCTGCTTGCAGATTTAGCCTGACGCGCAAACCTGGCAGTGCGTACCACAGAGGTGGCCCTTTACAATATTGAAACATTACTTATATAACTTTGTACCTAGCGTCCGTGTCAGGTGTATATTCCTTCCGCGCGCGTGGTTCTGGCTTTGATTTCCACTGGGCAGTTAAGTTTTTGTATTAGTTCTGCATTGACAATTGACGGTAATATAATTCGCACAAAACAAAAAAGAATTTGGTTTCGAAAATACGATGATCGACTCCAGCACATTGCAACAAGCACAATTGTTTTCACATGTTTTACACAAACTTATTTTATTTCGAAAACTTCACTACCCTGCTATATATTGTAATAATGAAAGATCCTTAAACACACTCACTCACACACACGCACACACACACAGAGACTCACTCACACACACACACACTCACACAGACACACACACTCACTCACTCACACGCACAACACTTTCGTATTCCCACCAGCGCTCTTCCGTAGTAACTGCAGACTGCCTCAGCATTCACCGCGAGAGACAGAAAGGGACTTCCTTCCTAAATCCGCTGGATGTTTATGCTTTCCTTCATTAATAAAAAAAATGTTTCCCGTGGTGAAAATTTAAGAATGTGAAAATGTAGAAGTAAACACTTGGCTATTACTTATAATTAATTTCTTCGAAATTAAACCATCAAACTCAATTACAAATTAACCATCATATTCATAAGTGTTCTAGGAATAGCTGGTTTAAAACTCAATTGTCTAAGATCAACACAATTGAAGCTATCGTTGAGTAAACATGTTAAATATTTGTGTTTTCCCCATTGGAACTAAAATTGACAATATTCAGCCTCTTTGGTCTTTGTTCTAATCTGGACATGGATTTCAAATTAACATCGAATTGTGACAAATGCAGGTAGAGGGACTGGGCATAGTATGTTAAGATATTTTTCTGGATGTTATCTTAAAAGTACTAAATGTATTTATGTATGGTATAAGTAATGCATGTTTTCGTACCTATCTTACTTATATCAAATTAAGTATAAATAAAAATTCCCGTTGATTTTTGAATTGGGGATAAGATATCAATGTGTTCTTTCATTCAATTAATCATTTAATTAATTGTATTTTTTGTTTGCGTTTTGAACTTCAAAGGGTGAAAGATGAATGAAAATGGATGTGAATCTATCTTGTACATACAGTCTTTTGTCTTAAAACAGTTAAACACGAAGATTTTTGCATCTGCTCTTTTAAGCTCTCTTAATTATTTTGTTTTCTTCCATGATGCGACAAACACTTTGCCATTGAGTTCATCTTTACATACGTACATCTTTACGTAGCATTCGTGGTGAGAGTAATTTAAATAATTTATCTAAAACCCAACACTAGTTTTCGTTATTCAGGAAAAAAGGGGGAAACATATTGGAATGACATTCAACAATCTTTCATTTGTCGATATTCCTATTTAAATAGGGAGTAGTACCAATATTTTCAATTAGTACTAATACAAGATATTGGTAGTACTGACAATCTCAGTGAACGAACTTAGAGAATGGAGAGTCATAGGTCGAATGAATCTAATATTTTTAAGCAAGAGACTCCCTGGAAAACAGATTTGCTGTTTTTACGGGATGAAGCTAATCGCTCTACTAAACGCACAATGCCATGGGCGAAATGCCCCATTCGTCACTATAAACGATTACAAAGTTGACACATTTATGTACCCATCAGAATATAATGCTATTCTGTAACTTGAATATCGAGGAAACCTCTAATTAAATTAAAATAATCACATTGGAATAGTGAAACGAAAAGACTACCAAAAGCGTCGTATGGAATGATATCATATTAACCGCCACTTCTGCATTCTGTCACGGAATATTAAACTATTTAATGAATCTGCTATTCTGTGAAGTGAACACCAGACCAGACACGCACCAGGTTGGTGGCGAGTGGCGAGTGGTGATTGCAGTCAATTTAGTTAACTGAATATGGCTCCTGTTGACAGCTCGCCGGCGAGACCTCTTAGTGGAAATTATGAGCTTATTTGCTCTCTTAAAGCCAATGATTTAATTCCTGTACATAAGTACAAATCCACCGTTACTGGACTTACGATTGTCATTGCAGAAGTAGAAGGGCCAGTTGTCAACGGCTACTTTTGCTTAGGTAAGATTTAAATATTTGTCATAAATAAACGTTGCTAGTTTATTGCGAGTATTGACAAGAAACAGCAATGGTATCCCGAAATATTTGAAAGCGATATATGAAAAGAAAGATATAATGAAACTATAGTGAAACATAACCTTCAAAACGAGTGGAATGTGATACAGAACATGAGGATTTATCACGTTTTTATAGACATTGTTCTATTATTCATTTACTCTATAGTATCCTCTTAAATGTTTGACAGTAAATCATAAAAAGATATGTACTTGTGATTGCACAAATTTTTACATTTCCTCCTTTCGAAATGATTTTGAGCATTACTGACTATACTGTAGTGTGTTTGTCATTGTTTTCATGTGAAAAAAGAATAGTCATTTAATACAATAGGCAGTTTTTAATATACTTTTTCATTAAGGGATAAGTTTTGAACGAGTTTTTCTTGAGTTTGTCGTTTTTTTTGGGACTTTATAATCCACTTACACAGAATGTATAATAAGGAACATCATTTTGTCATAACACCTTTACCATAAGTAAATGTAAATGACTTTAACTTTCTTTTTAATTAATTTGACCAAAATAATTAAATAAAAAAATTAAATGGAGGAGAAATGGTCCAAGAAAATAATTTTTTATCCATATTCAGAAGACAAAATAAATTTTAATATTTTTCTCGTTGCATTTTTGTTTGGCATATGTGTACAGAATTTATTAATATCAAATTGATGTTAGGTCTTCATTGTGTATGTTGGGCAATGTGGAAATATTGTAAAATATTTTGTATTATAATGAGAATATATCAGAGAATAATGGGTAGTTATTGTGAAGAACTAAGAATTTGCATTTTAATTTACATTACTGTAAGCATAGAATTGTGAGTATGTCTATATGTGCACTGTACATATAATTTATGTTATTGTATGCATATTCAATTTAAGTTTCTCTATGTACATAGCTTGTATATGTATATAAGCTTATGAGGATTTTTTTTTTTACGTGTGACTCCTTTTCTTTCCACATAACCCTTTCTTACTCGTTTTGTTAATTTGTACAGCTACTGAAGCACATGATGATGATGGCTTGCCTCATACATTGGAGCATCTCATCTTTCTCGGCAGTGAAAGTTACCCATACAAAGGTGTCCTTGACTTGCTTGCTAACAGATGTCTCGCATCTGGAACCAATGCATGGACTGGTAAGGCTGGAACATATGTTTTAAGAATGCTGTTACAAAAACTGGAGGATTGAAATCATAACATATTATTTTCAGATACTGACCACACTTGTTACACCATGACTACTGCTGGAAGTGAGGGATTCCTCACTTTGATGCCTATCTATTTGGATCATATCCTCTACCCTACTTTAACAGTAAGGTGTTTAAAGCTAGTCTGATATTTTTCAGGGTTTTTGATCTGTTGTCTTGAGTTTGTTTGTCTAAAGAAAAAACTATTGTGTAATTTAATATGATTCTACCATTTTTCTCTAGGATTCAGCATTTATTACTGAAGTTCATCATGTGACGGAAGAAGGGGAAGATGCTGGTGTTGTTTATTGTGAAATGCAAGGCCGTGAAAATATGGGAGAATCAAGAACATACCTTTCGATGATAAGAGCTGTATATCCAGGACATTGTGGTTATAAGTCAGAGACTGGAGGGATTATGAAGAATTTGAGAGAAAGTACAAATAATGAGAAGGTAAACAGATTTTGTCCAATTTTGATATCTTGAATTGTTACATCAGAATGATTGAAGACAAAATTGAAGAAAAGATTTTTGCCTCAGACAAAGTCTGTTGTTATTGTAGCTCTTATGAAAAAGGTTACATACAATTTTTTGGGGGAAAAGAAATAACGAGTAATTTTTGCGTAATTTGCGATTGAAATTTATGATTTTTTTTCTCTCAAAAACAGCTCCAAATTGTTTTCTTAAATATTCTCCACTTATGTAATAAGTGACTGTAAAAGATATAGTGCTAGTCCCATTTTCAGGTATCGCTCGGTTTTCTTGAAAATTGCAACAACAACAACAACAAATAAATTGAAAGTTCAAAATTGAAGGTAGAGATTTTTCCCTGAAAGTCTGTTGTACAAAATTAGCTCTTTAAAGAAGGCCATGTGCATTTTTTGCAAAAGTTAGTAGTTGTCACACAATTTCTACTTAAAATGAATGAAACCTATATGGGGGATCTGTCGTACATAACGATGACATTGTAATATTGCAAGAAGGTGTGTGCTGTTGTAGCACCACTAGTTGTAATGCGATATTGATTTGAGAAAACTTTTAGTTGAATTATTCTCTGGAAACCTGCAATATTTTGCTTTCATGGAATTAGTAAGAATTTTTAAAGTTTGTAAAATAATTTATATCATAGGAAAATGTTAGAAGAAATTTTCATTGTAATATTCCATCATTTGATTAGGTGATTTTGATGTTTCTTTAAACTTGCACTGTAACAGTGTTGAAACCTCTGGTAACTGGGAAAGTTATTACGTTAGTACATTTACAAAAATGTTTTTACAGGTTCGCCAATATCACAGAGAGTTCTACCGACCAGAAAATTTAACTCTCATTATCACAGGCCAAGTAAAGCATGATGATGTTTTCAGAGCTTTAGCTCCTGTGGAAGACAAAATAACGTCTAAGGTATGGTTACAATTGATTTTGTTAATTGATTGTTGACGAAGGTGTATTACCATTAAATAATAATTATGATAATATATTATTATTATTATTACTACTACCACTACTATTATCATTATTATTATTATTATTATTATTATTATTATTATTATTATTAAATCATTGCTATTAGTCTAATTTTAACCTATTAAGGACCAAGCATTGAAATAATTATATTCTTTTAATAATATTATGTATTTACTCTAATATTACACCAGAAATAATTAAAAAATTATTTATAATTTTATTAAACAAATAGTCAATGTACAACAAAATGTTGCGGAAAAGCAACTGTGGGACCTTAGGGTATATCAATTCATCTTGACAAGAAACAACTGAAAACAGTTCAAATGGAGATGAACATTGCATTTGTTTACATTTGTAAATTATAATGCTTTTCCACAATCTGTCTCCTTCTAGATTTGGGTTCTCCCTTGATAATCATGTGCTCTACATCACGATTGATTGGCAGATGGTTGTGGGTGCATCGACTGCTATGTTCATTAGTCTCGTAAGTGTAGTGCGTGCTTTTTAGCATGGGAAGTGGCAGTGATTTTCTCCTGCTGGATGGAGAGATCTCACGCTGACCTACCTGTCGGCCTGCGGGTTTTTCCTAATGCAGGTATCTCCCACTAGTGGGGCACTGTCTTAGCCGGGACCAGCTCTCAGCCCGCGATCAGTCTCCCAGCAAGTGTGGTAGTGAAGTGCAAGTAAGTGTCAGGTGGGCAAGTAATGGGTGAGGATAGGACAAGAACGAGGAAGGAATGATTGCGGTCCGTAGCCTGTTTGTAGGGCTCCTGCTCCTACATTTGCCTAGTATTGATCGGAGAAACCAAGGAAAATCACCGATGAGAGCAGCTGACCACAATGATGTTTCTCCGGAGGGCTGCTGAACTCAACCTAGCTATGTAGCTAGTGTCAAAAATCCTACCATTGTTAGGACTCAAAGGACCTCATGGTCAGAGGCAGTGCAGTGATAAATAAAGGCCCTGGGGCCACCTTCGGTATCCTTACATCAAAATAATGTATTTCCTTATGTTGGGAATGGTTTGTGGGTCAACCAAAATAGGATATTTTAGACTCCTGTGTATGCATTGACTCATTATTGCATTCACTTTCTTTTGCACAGTCTTCAGATTTCATTAGTCATGGCTAAGTAAGCGCAAAATTATATTGTGACATCGTTTCTTCATTTGCGATGTATAATGTTTTCAATGAGTTGACATTTCCACAGTCCATCAGTTTTTCTTTCAGAAGATCATCTATATTTTCCTTATCTGTCATTTCTTCAACATAAAGAAGAATGTGCACAACATCAATCATATTTTCATAAGTAAGGTCATCTTCCTCCAGAAATAAGTTTAGCAGTTGACAGATGTCTTTACTTTCTTCCATCATTCCTGAAATATGCAGAATTGTAGAAAATAAATAATTACGCTTCAAGCATGAAATTAATGTAATTACTATTTTTTTAATGATGACTGTCATACTTGATTCCTAATCTTTGGTGAGGAAAGAGGTTTACATCTTAATGCCCTTGCCTCTCCTTCGTCGGTGGTGCCATCTTGGAGAAAAATATTGGAAGGTAGGGTGATGTTTGGAATGACCTAGATCCTGTCTTATTTCTTTGCTTTTCATTTTCAAAAGAAGAATCTGTGCTGTCATCTTCAGTCTTTTTCACTTCCTTTTCCATTTCTAATTGAGGTTTATGGCTTTTACCTAAAAAAAAATGTTGATTTTTGAACTTAGAGCACCCTACCTTTAAACGTGTTAAGCACTACTTCCACTTGCGATGCTGAGCATACTTCCAATTTTTGGTCGCAACCATAGTTTTTCTGTTGTAGTAACAAAACACAAACATCTTTGGCAGGCTGTGTGTGTACTTGATGAGAAAAACTCAAAAATTTAAAAGTGACAAACCACCCAATTCACCAAGAGCAACTGTGAATCATAAGGACTGGCAAGGACCCTGCAGGCATCCCCCCCCCCGATTCTGTGTTGAGTTTTGTGAAAGATGGCAGATTGTCATTTCCAAATAAAATTTTTTTTGAGAAAGTTTTGTTTAAACAAGGTGCAATTGTGCTGGTCTGAGTGTGCAATTCAAAGCAGCTACATGTGTGACGGACCATTTGATGGCTTCAATAAAATATAATCAAATAATGAACAGATCTCAGATCGAGTATCAATAGGTGATTGCACAATCAGAAAAACAGGTTGTGTAGCATGTGAAGAAGAGAAGAGTTTTTGAGCAATACTGCGCATCGGGGAACAATTGAGCAGTGCAAGGTACGAACTGTTAGGAGAGATGCTCGCAACTTTGGTAGAGGCAAAAGGTACCTTGGGGAAGCTCTCTGGCCGCACACATGTTGACATGTGAAAAAGGAAGTTAATTGAATGTATAAGAGAGATTTCTTGTGCAGAAGTATTATTTTGTACATGACGTGAACATTGCCATGGAACGGACTTGGAATGTGGAGATACGTCAATCAAGATAGCTGAGGGACACAAAAAATGAGAGCGGAACATCCAAACTAAATTTTTTTGTTTTTCATCTGTAAGAAGGCCAAGATTTGTAATAGCAATAACTCTATAAATTAATCATAAAAGAGGGAAATTATGGCCATGAATGGTAGGGAATGCCATGGAGGGCATTAAAATAGGAATGGTGAAATTTGTTTTTCTTTTCTCTCCGTTTTGTTGTCTTGAGGCATTGTATTTTGTGTTTGTGTGTTTTTGTTCTATTGATAGCCAGCAGAGGGCAAATTATAAATATTAGCAGAAAGAAGGAGTATTTATTTTAGCAGAAGCGTAATAATCCCTACAAGCATAAATATATCAAGCAAGCATATAGAATATAGGGATATCTAAAGATGTAACCTGGAGAAATAAATATCTTAATACAGAAAGTAAAGTAAAAATACATAAAACCGTAGTAAGACTAATTATGACTTATGGAGCAGAGACACGGGCAGATACTAGAAGAGTTAAAGCTCTACTAAGAACTTCAGAGATGTCTACTTTAAGAGCAATAACTGGAAAAACAAGATGGGATAGAATAAAAAATAAAGATAAAAGGAATGAGTGTGGCGTGACATTGTTAAATTTATAAGAATGTGAAGAAAAGGCTGGGATGAAAGTTTCCAGGGCAGATAATAGTAGACTGATTAGGATGGCATGAGATTTTAAGACCTTTAGGCAAGAGGGATCCAGGAAGACCGAAGAAAAGATGGATCGAAAGCTGAGCATCAACATCTCCCGACTCATCAGTAAGGTGATGTGTGAAGAATAACAGGTACCACCTACCTAGAAGAAGAAGAAGCATAAATAATCCCATACAGAAGATTTTGGCACCGAGATTTCGTATGAACAGCTGTCAGCTCACAAAGAAATAAATTAACTGTTTTTACTGCGAACAGAGGGGTATTATTATTATTATTATTATTATTATTATTATTATTATTATTATTATTATTAGTATTAGTATTAGTACTAGTACTAGTATTGTATTCTTTAAATAAATAAAAGCCACCCCATCCATTTTAGTTGTTCCCAACGTTGGGCAAATAAAGAGCTAAGAGTATAATAGAATAAAAATTATTAAGTAATAAATAATAATTATAATACTACTGAGAAACCCCCTCAGTTTCAATACCCTTCTTCCTCTTCTTCTTCCTCTTCTTCTTCCTCCTCTACATCACGACTAAAGATGTTATGAGTCGGCTGAATATAAAATCTACTCCAGGTTGCAACCAGCTACCTCAGCAACAGATCCAGGGACTTTCGATGCCTCTACAGTACTTTGTGCAAAATGTGGGCTGTTTCCAAATAAAATGATTTCTTGCACTTTCCAGGCCTTTGAATTACCTGGGAGTTAAGACAAGTTCTTACACAAAGTTTGCGGAACAAATCCCAGAGCTCCGATAACTATCAGTACGACCTCTGTTTTACGCCCCGCAGTCGACTGATCTTGATTTCCAAACTCTTGTATTTAAGATGTTTCTCTGCCTCCTTGGTAATGACGTTGTGATCGCAAGGTACAGCAACATCAACAAGTAGACACAATTTTTTTCTCCAAATCTCGGATATCTACATCCAGTTTGTTTGGCGCTATCGTGCGATCAGTTTGAATTTGTTGGTCGTACAATATAGTACACAAACCAACAGACGTCACCGGTATTGGTGAGTGTTCGTACCACTTGGGGCATGTGTTTGGAACTTCAAGAGCGGTACAGATCTGCCAGTGGAGGTAGCTACACACCCTGTCGTGTCTTTTCAAGTATTCGCTCTTTGCTAGGATTGGACAAGCTGAGACAATACGATCAATGGTTTCTACGTGTTCATGGCAAATGTGCTTTATCATCTTGGGAAATTTTGAGAATGGCTTTATCATAACGTCGTGTTTTCAATGCCTAATCTTGGACAGCTATTACAAGTGCATCTGATTCTGGCTTCATTCTTCCCCTTTTAAGCCACATAAATGATTGATCTGTGCTCTGTCCATTCATTTCAAATATTGTCTGTGGAGTGGTTTGTCTCCCCACATTTTCTTAACATTTTGTTGTGTCTCACATTTCATGTTAAGAACCATCAGAAGTTCAGTGACTCTGTCATTCTGCGTGTCTTGCATAGTTTTCTTTGCAATGCTTCTTGCTACACTAACAATGCCTGTTTCCCGTTCTTCGGTCAGATTTCATGACCTCCCTCATTAGAGGGTCATCTTGATGGCTGACTACATACTTTTCCATCACAACTATTGCGTTGTGCCAGGAGGCCTCAATTTGTCTGAGGCCTCTTCCTCCTTCCTTACATGACTTACTCCCTGCGACTTCTCTCTTTCATTGTGTCGTTCCAGATGGTCTCACATTCTTCAATGCCCAGATACTTGTTTTACCTGGCTAAAGATCTGAATAACAGTGTGCGTATCAACTTCAATGCTGACATTAGTTTGCCTCTTTTTAAATTGATGTTTGCACACTTGTCAAAACCAAATTTCATGCAGATGTCATTGCTAAAGCCATTCACGACAGCATTTGGGAGAGAATCACTTCATTCTTAGCAAACACTTAAAAATCATCCATGTAAAACAAATGTGATACTTGCATTTCATCACTATGGAACTTGTAACCAAAGTCAGCTTGCGACAACTGTCTAGATAGTCGGTCAAACTAATGCAAAACAGCTTTGGGGATAGTGTGTCTCCTTGAAAAATATCTCTGTTGATCTGAACACTTCTTGTTTCTACTGCTTCCTTTCCGCTGTGTATTAGTAACCTGGTACTCCACAACTTCATACTAGCTGTGCAAATTCAATAAGTCTAGGATGAAATCAATAGATCTCCAGGGTCTTCAAAATCCAACCGTGTGGTACACTATCAAAGGCCTTTTGGTAGTCAATCCAAGCCATGCTCAAATTACGTTTTCGTTTCTTTACATCATTCAAGATGGCTTTATTCAGTAGCAAGATTTCCTTACACCCATAAGAGCCTTTACGACATCCTTTTTGTTCAGCTGGCATCAGATGATTCTTCTCTAGATGTCTGTACATTTTGTCAGCTCTAGCTGCAGTTATAACTTTGTACAGTACTGGCAGACTAGTGATTGGCCTGTAGTTCTTCGCCAAAGAGCTGTCTCCCGCTTTGGGTAGCAAATCCGTGATGCCGCATGTGAGCCATTCCGGGATTTCCTTTGGGTTTTCTAAAATTTTATTAACAGCCTTTGCTAGATGAGAATGTATTGCTGTTAATTTCTTAATCTAGTAAATCTGGATCTTATCAATCCCGGGGGATTTCCAGTTTCCCAAGTTCTTAATTGCTTAGAACAGGTACTCTTCTGAGAATTCGTGAACATCTTCCACTGTTTCCACAAGTTCATTGGCAGCATCAACTTCAGATTGAATCCAAGATGCGTCTTTGTTGTAGGATCTGCTCTCCTCCCAGATTCCTGCCCAAAATGCTTCGACGTCATCTTTTGAAGGAGTGACAGCGTTGCCATTCGTTTTCTGAGTCAGATTGCGATAGAATCCCTTCGCGTCTGTTTCAAACAACCGGTTCTGTACACGGAAATTTATTCTACATTTGTAACGTCTAATTCGTTGAGCCCATTCTTGAATTTTCTCTTTAAGCTTCTCAAATACGATTAGCCTGCTTGTGTCATTTTCAATTCGGCATTTTTGTTCAACATTGAATATATTTCGTTGAACTTTAGTGGTGTGTGTTGATTTAGAAAGATGCCACAGCTAAGAGTGATATTTCACGCCGAGTGTCTGCTATCCGTTTCATAATTTTCATCGTCATGGGGGTATTGGGCTGTTTACTCTATTTTGCTGTCGGCCGTCGGTGTTCTTGGCTGGTTCCAAAATTATCTGAGAGACCAGATATCCAGTTGCATACACGACGTCATTTCAGTAATATCTAGATCTCTACCTGGGGTCTGTACCACCTCATTTTAAGACAGAATTCGCTGTTTCTATCACTCTTAGCTTTGGCATGTTCGTATATTCTCCTCAACGGTGCACGAGATTCAACTGGAAAAAAGACGAACTCTTTCCATCTCGTGTCGGAGATTTCGCATGATGTCCTTATCGTATAATTCATTGCCAGATGAATTTTCACCACTGACGTGTGCTTCATTGCAAAGAGATGAACCTTCAACAGGACCATCGTTTTCAAGTTCTACATGTTCATGTGGGTAGTCTGATCGAAGAACATACTACGCATTTCTCTGAATGTCAGCAAGTTGTTGTGCTGTGAATTTTTCCACTACTGAGTATATATCGTCGTTGACTGACTGGAAGTTTGAGTCTAGGGTAGGTCTCATATCTGGGTTCCGCTCTCTCCATACCTTGAAAACTATTTCTGGGCCCCCATTTTTCGCTTGTGCATAGTAAAAGCACCACATCACTTCCTTTAATTCAACCCCGGTCCATCTCTGACAATGGCTTCGAGCTACTGTCGGCTCTGGTTCCCTGGAACTAATATCCGTGGAATGGCCAGACGTCAAGGTGACATTAGCTCGGTTTCTAAGCAGGTATGGGACATTGGTAGAACGAGGCACGTTAAAATTCATTACATTTGTTGTTCTATCTATTTTGCTCATTGGTTTTAAGTGAAGATTCGCAGGACGCAAGTTCGAATTCACAGATCACACTTAACCCTTGGGTTGTTTCCTGCCATCCGTTACTGCGACCCACAGAGGCCTCGCGGCATCCCCCCGCAGGGCCCAGCAAGGGGTCCCTCCGATCGCCAGTCGGCATTACAAAACCCTACGGGATTTTCACTGACCGCTGAAGGCAGCCTTCTTCGCTGGCTAATGCAAGGTTCGGGCCTCCACTCTAATCAGTAGCCTGGTGTGCCAACCCAGTTTCTTTCCTGTACCCTCCATCGGCCGACAACAGCAAGTCCTGAGGTTCATGACCCTTCCCTGTGTTCTTACTTCCCACTCTCCTCAAAACGGAGTACTTCTTCGTCTGAGTCCTCACCGTCAACCTATTCAGCAAGGGAAGCCCTACCGGTAGCTAGGCTACCACTGACATAGCTCTCAGGCTCATGGGGGTACTCAAGCTCCACCACCAACTGCCAGGTCGTGTACTCCCTAGGTGGAGTTGTTGTTATTATTATTATTATTATTATTATTATTGTTATTATTATTCCTCTAAATCACGACAGATGTTATGTGTCGGCTGAATATAAAATCTACTCCAGGTTGCAACCAGCTACCTGAGGAGCAGATCTAGGGACTGTCGGTGCCTCTACAATACTTTGCGCAAAATGTGGGCTGTTCCAAATAAAGCTATTTCTTGCACTTCCCAGTCTTTTGGATTACCTGGGAGTTTAGACAAGTTCGTACACAAATTTTGCGGAACAAATCCCAGAGCTCCGATATCTATCGGTATGACCTGTGCTTTTACGCCCCACATTCGGCTGATCTCGATTTCCAAACTCTTGTATTTAAGACGTTTCTCTGCCTCCTTGGTAACGACGTTTTGATCGCAAGGCACAGCAACATCCACAAGTAAACACGATTTGTTCTCCAAATCCCGGATGACTATATCCGGTTTGTTTGCTGCTATCGTGCGCGTTCAGTTTGAATTTGTTGGTCGTACAATATCGTACACAATCCAACAGACGTCACCGGTTTCGGTGAGTGTTCGTACCACGGGGGGCATGTGTTCGGAACTTCGAGGGCGGTACAGATCTGCCAGTGGAGGTAGCTACACACCCTGTCGTGTCTTTTCAAGTATTCGTTCTTTGCTAGGATTGGACAAGCTGAGACAATATGATCGATGGTTTCTACGTGTTCCTGACAAATGCGGCATTTATATCTTGGGAAATTTTGAGAACCGCTTTATCATAATGTCGTGTTATGATATTATTATTATTATTATTATTATTATTATTATTACTAGTATTATTATTATACTGCGATTTTCTAACTGCGTTCCTCAAGGGCACGCCTCAAGGGCCTCATCTTCGCGATGGAATATGTCACGGCATTTCGCGTCTTTCTCAGTCGTTCCGCTAGATTTCGCACAATCGCGACCGTATGAAGCAGTGCTTGCGATCATGCGACTTCTACCGACAAGACCGAGAAAAGACGCGAAATGCCGTGACATATTCCATCGCGAAGTAGGGATTTGAGTGGCCTTGAGGGACACAGTTAGAGAATCGCAGTATAATTGTGTGCAGTGGCATCCAGTGTAGTGGAGTTGTGAAGTTGAGGGAAAAGAGCGTGCATGAAAGACATTACAATTCAG
>JAHLJT010004567.1:165755347-165795347 GCA_031308135.1 Acheta domesticus
TCCACGTCCTGACGGGGGGATGCGAGAAGGCTCTCAAGTGTTCTTTCTCCATTTTTTTCATATTCTTGCTTCTCATTTCATGTCATGTACGTGCTTTTCACTCCTTTTTCTCCTTACTGCCTTCTCTGTATGCTGAACGCCCACCCATGTGTTTGCCGTGCATGGCGACCCGTGTCGGAGGGAATGTGTGTCCTGGCAGTTGAGTGGACCTTGTTGCTCTCCCTATCTTAGTCCTAGTGCACTGTTCGCCTTGCACTAAGGGGTTACGTTTTATACGTATTTTTGTGAAACCTTCCCTGTAGGTTCCAAAACTCTGCTCTTATGTCCCCGGACTCTTCTAGACGGGCGTCGGGAGCTGTAACCACTCCACCGATCAATCGGCTCGGCCTAGGTTCTTTGTGTACTGCGCTCCAGTGGTGAGCGGGGGAATCCACGGCGGTGCAGCGCTGTGTTATTCCCCCACTATATCCTCGTGGCAACCCTGGCACTCCGATGGAGTGTCCCCTTGTTGGGCTCCGTGGTGGGTGGGACCACGAGGATGAACCTATTCTATCTATATGGATACTTCACCTTTCCCCCCGCCCTCTTCCGCAAGGAAGAGGAGATGTGCCGAGAGAACCATCGACTTCAATAGTTTCTTTTCTAGAGAAGAAGATCGACCCAAGATGCCTCGTTTCCTCCTCATGTCATGCGCTGAGGAAGGTAAAACTTTTAAAACTGTGTTTGTCCGTCTGGCGCGAGCCATAGAAGAGGCTTACGGGAAGCTCCAAGCGGTCGTGTGACAGAGGAACGGAACGATTCTTTTTGAAGCACGTACCGACGAGCAATTTGGAAAAATTAAAAATACAAAGCAGATTGCCGGCCTCCAGGTAGTAGTCACGGTTCATCCCACCTTGAACCTGTGCAAAGGCGTGGTAAATCACGAGGACTTTGCTTCAGAAACGGAGGAAGATCTTCTAAACTTTTTTAAGACCTATGGCGTGACTCAGGTGTACAGGATTGGAAGGAAGGAGCAGGGGAAAGTGATCCCTACTTCTACCCTGATCCTTACTTTTGACCGACCATCCCTCCCGGAAAGGATCGTTACCGCTTTCTACAACCTCCGTGTGCGGCAGTATGTGCCGAACCCTTTGCGCTGCTTCAAGTGCCAAAGGTTTGGGCATACTCAGCAGCGATGTATGTCCGTAAAGGCGGTTTGCGGGAAGTGCGGATCGTCAGTTCACGACCAACAACCCTGCGACAAACCACCGCACTGTGTGAATTGCGAAGGCGATCACCCAGCCAGGGACAACCAGTGTCCCACGTTTCTCCGGGAAAGGGAAATCCAAAAAATAAGAGTAACCGAAAAGGTTTCCTTCCCTGAGGCGAAGTGTAGGTTCCAAATCAGGAATCCAGTGGACCTATCACGATCTTTTTCCAGTGCTGTAAAACCTAAGTCCCCGGGGGTAACAGCGAGTTGTCAAACTCACTGTACCCCAGCGGTAGTCTCACACTTCAGTTGTCAGGTGTCGCCGGTAGACTTCCCCGAAGATTCGGCGTGTATCCAAGGTGGGAAAATTATCATTCCCACAAAGTAAAAAAAACTTGTCCAGAAACTCCACCAGACATCGACCACTTCAACTGAAACTTCTACTGAAATCGATCTTAAGCAGACACCGCCTCCCAGGAAAAATACGTCATCCAAATCCCATCCTCCTCTTTCTGTTTCCGAGAATCACATCGGACGATCCTCCAGCTCTTGTAGATCTCGTTCACCCGTGGCCAAAAGTCGGGAAATCCTCCCGACACAGACGACCATATCCAGCAGCAGTCAGGATGACTCTGCTGTTGATGAGGAACCCCACGAGAGTTCCTCTACAACCATTCAGAAGGTGAGAAAGAAAAAAAAGCAACCAAAGAAATAATTTCTCATAATGGCTCTCTCATGGAACTTAAATGGTCTTCGTGCTCACTCAGAAGAATTAAGATTAATAATTTCTCGCCACAAACCATTTATAGTCTGTCTTCAGGAAACTCATCCTCTCCCTCACCATCCCCTGTCTCTTCGGGGATTTAACATCTATCGGTTTGATCAAGACGACGGACTTCGTGCTCACGGCGGCGTTGCGGTACTCATCCGCGACTCCCTGTTCTCGGAGGAACACAACGTTCGAACCGACCTCCAAACAGTTTGCGTACGGGTACACCTACCATCGTTCTCTTTTACGGTGTGTAGTATATACATTCCCCCTGGCCAAGTCGTGTCACAAGAGGAACTCGAAGATGTTTTTTCTCAGTTGCCCGCCCCTTTTTTATTGCGGGGGATTTTAATGCCCACAATCCCCTCTAGGGTGGCACGAGGACCTGCCCGAGAGGTTCTATCCTCGAAAATATTATTGACCAGCAAAACTTAATTCTTCTGAATTCCGGGAATCACACTCATTTCGCCATGGCGTCTAACTCCTCGTCAATCGATCTGGCACTCTGCAGTCCATCCCTATCTACCATGGTAGAATGGACTGTACTCGATGATCTACTTGGGAGTGACCATTTTCCCATTTTGGTCCACTTTAATGTCCCTAATTTAGACGTCATCCACCCTCCTCGCTGGCTATTCCATCGAGCCGACTGGGATACATTCAGCGAGAAAATTGTAATGCCAGACCAGTTTTCAAATAATATCGATACCTTGGTGGCCCAATTCACCGACGCCCATCTTCGCGCAGCCACCATTGCAATCCCGAAGTCTACGTGTCGGCCACGACGCGTCCCTGTGCCTTGGTGGAATGCTGACTGTGCCACCGCGGTGCGTGACCGAAAGCAAGCACTCGCGAGGCTCAATAGGTTCCCCACTGCATCAAACCTGATCGATTTCAAAAGAAAGCGGGCCAGAGCCAGATTAGTAATACGGGAAAGTAAGACCGCTTCCTGGAAAGCCTTTATTTCTTCTCTTTCTTGCCATACCCCGCCTAAAGTAGTATGGCGAAAGATCCGACAGATCGGAGGAAGATTTTCCCCACCATCTGTCCCAGGACTTCTTATTAATGGAAATCTTATTACTTCTCCAGAAGAAGTATTTGAGGAATTGGCCTGTCATTATGAAAATACCTCCAGTTCCTTGCACTACTCCCCTAGCTTCTTGAAAACGAAGAGTAGAATGGAGAAATGCAGATTGGACTTCTCAACCTGCCTGGAGGAAGATTATAACGCCCCTTTCTCCATGGATGAATTTTCCTGTGCGCTCGCCCGTGGGAAAGATTCTGCTCCAGGACCAGACCAGATACACAACCAAATGTTAAAACACCTGCCGGAAGAGGCACGTATTTTTCTCGTCCGTATCTTCAACAAGATTTGGATGGAGCATACCTTTCCTAGGACGTGGCGCTAAGCGATGGCGCTAAACGTGACGCTAAGCTTTCCTAGGACGTGGCGCTTCTTTAGGAATAGGAATAATAATTCCTATTCCTAAAGAAGGAAAGGACAGGACAAAGCCGTCAACCTACCGCCCAATCTCGCTCACAAGCTGTATATGCAAACTTCTGGAGCGAATGGTGAACACGCGTTTGGTCTGGCACCTGGAGCAGAGAAACCTACTTACACCCATCCAATGTGGTTTCAGGAAGAACAGGTCAACCATGGACCACCTTGTCACCCTTACCACACAGATCTCCTCTGCTTTCGTGCTACGTCAACACCTGGTAGCAATTTTCTTCGATATAGAGAAAGCATATGATACTACCTGGAGGTACGGCATTCTTCGCACCATCCATTCTTGGGGCCTTAGGGGCCGGCTCCCCCTTTTTTTAGTAGCGTTTCTTTCGTCAAGATACTTCGCGTTCGCCTTGGTGACAGGGTATCCGCCAGCCACCATTTAGAAAACAGAGTCCCTCAGGGCTCAATTCTGAGTGTCACTCTGCCATCGCTATCAATAGTATAGCGTCGATAATCCGAGAGCCGGTGAAAGCATCGCTCTTCGTTGACGACTTCGCCATTTTCTGCTCTTCCAAGAGTATTCAAGTGATAGAGCGACAATTACAACTTGTTCTCAACAAATTGCAGGAATGGAGTGATGCTACAGGTTTTAAATTCTCCGCATCAAAAACTAACTGTATGCACTTCTGCAGGATTTATCATCTTCATAACCACCCCGATCTTTTTCTTGGAAGCCATCTTCTACCTTTTGTGGACTCTGCAACTTTCCTTGGGCTTACTTTCGATAAGAGCCCAACTTGGCGAAATCATATACGTAAACTGAAAAGCCGATGTGTCTCACCTCTGAACCTCCTCCGCACCCTTACCGGCAGTTCTTGGGGAGCAGACCGTGTGTGTCTCTTGCGTTTGTATAGAACCCTCATCCGCTCTATTTTGGATTATGGATGTATTGTATATGGGTCAGCGTCACCATCAACCCTCCGGCCATTAAATACCATTCACAACGCCGGTATAAGGATTAGTACAGGCGCCTACCGCACGAGTCGCATCGAATGCCTCTTGGCGGAAGCTGGCCATCTCTGAGCCGAAGGCGTGATATTTTATTAGCCTCTTACGGGGCTAAAGTGTCGGGACTGGTTGACCACCCTTGTCGTCGTATAATCATCCACCCAAAGTATGAGTCCTCGTACATTCTTCGAACATCGTTACCCCATCCCCCAGGTATTAGATTACGAAATCTTCTCCGGGAATTAAATGTAGAACTTCCCACCCCTGTGAAACCCACAAGTGACCGGATTCCCCCTTGGAAACTCCTCCGTCCCAGTATTGACTTCAGACTCTCCAATCTGCCCAAACAAACTACTAGTCCTCTGGTTTACCAGAAGCAGTTTCTGGATATGAGAGAATCCTATCCGGATCATTTATTCTTATACACGGATGGTTCATCGTGCAGCGACGCGGTGGCATGTGGTTTTTACTGTATCAGGGCCACCAAATCATTTCGGCTTCACTCCAAATGCAGTATTTTCACTGCCGAAATGTATGCAATCTTTGAGGCCCTAAAATACATTGAATCAGCGACGTTGCGGCGAGTAGTTATCTGTTCCGATTCTCTCAGCTCTCTTCAAGCTGTCTCCCGTCCTTCGTCAGACTACCTGACTTTATCCGTTCAAAGCCTGATTCATCGTCTTCTGTCCCGCCGCTATGACCTGGTACTTAGTTGGGTCCCAGGCCACGTGAGTATCAGAGGGAACGAACTGGCCGACCAGGCGGCGAAATCAGCGACTCGTAAAACTCGTATCGACATCCCTTCTGTGCCATTGTCCGATGTTCAGGCTTTCTTGAAACGATCCGTGCTTAGAGCGTGGCAAACAGAGTGGCACAATAGCACTTTCAAACTAAGTGCGATAAAGAATTCTGTGTATCCCTGGCGCTCCTCATCACGGTCCTGTAGGCGCGAGGAAGTTATTTTAACCCGTCTTCGTATCGGACACTGCCATTTTTCTCACGGTTTCATTCTTCGAAATGAAACTCCGCCCATCTGTGACTCGTGCAAGACTGTTCTTTCCGTGGAACACGTCCTGCTATACTGTAGGAAATTTGTTGGCAGTCGACGAAGACATGACCTGGGCAACTCGCTACAAGTGGTGCTCGGGGATGACGATTCTGCGCTCTCAAAACTTTTTTGTTTTTTGAGAGAAAGCAGAATATATAATTTATTTGAAAGAACAATGTTTTATGTTTTTTGGCCCCTTTACAGCCAAATTTACGTTTTAAGATAAATTTTACGCACCCTTTTTCTATTTTCCTTCTGCCATTTCTACATGTATACTTGATGCAGAATTCGAGCCTCCTTTTTAGCCAATGTACATGCTTTTAAACAGTGAGTAAGTTACATATGCAACACTGAATATTCTTTTCTCCAAATACTCTGGCATGGGCGCAAATGACCACAGCAGTCGAAGCGCCCTTTAAACCCTATTCAATCAATCAATCTTAAGTTAGTGTATTCTGTCACCAAGTTCTCAATTTTAATTGCAGTATTAGTAATAAATCTAATCTTTAAAAAATGCTATCAAAAAGCTAGTAACTACAACTGATGAGCCCCAATGACGAAAATCGTTTGGTGAAAATATCACCTCAATATCCTGTAGGGGTTTGTCGAGAGCTGGCTATCCGCGCATGTGTCGAGAGCTGGCTATCCGCGGCTTGTCGTGGTAAAATGGCCGGATGTTTTTGTTTGTGGCGGACGTTTGAGAAATTGTGAAATTATCGCGGTGGAATCGCCGGCATTTTCTGCGACTCAGTGGGACTTCTTCAGTAAGTGGTTTTTATCGATATTTTTGGTTTCGCGAGATTATTGCAGTAGCGTGTTGCATTCTGTGGACATTCGAAAATAAAAGGAATTCAGGAAAGTAGTGGCAGCTCGTCAGGAAAAGTGTATCTTTACCTCCGTACTTGGGTTTTTATTTCTGGCGCGTGGGTGCCTTTCGTCACAATGGAATATCTCACATTTGGCGTCTTTCTCGGTTGCGCCGCTAGATTTCGCATGATCGCGAGCATATCGAGCAGTGCTAGCGTTCATGCGAGATCTAGCGCCACGATCGAGAAAGACCGGAAATGCCGTGAGATATTCCATTGTGAAGACAGGCCCCCACGCGCCAATAAATAAAAACCGATGTACATGAATGATCGTGAAAATGTGTATATGTATAATTCATTATAATGAAGGAGCTTACAAACAACTACTGCTTTCAAAACCTCTGCGTCTAGCGTGCCTCCTCTTTTCCTTCGATTCGTTTATGCCCCTTTCTTGGCGGCCTGGCTACGAGCGTTTCGTACTTTGTTTGTCCTTGTGTATCTCCTCCCTCCACCACCTTAAGCGAATGGAAGAGTTTCGGGACTTGTGTCAAATATCTTCACTTGCTTGCGCTGTAGCGTTGATTGCTCTAGCAATTTGAGTAAAGTAATGGCTCCCTCCCAGTCGCGTAGCTTCAGTTGGTGACACCCGGGGCAAAACTAATCGTATCAGCCTCTCTAAATTAAATATAAAAATATCTCTCGCAGAATAGTTTATGCATTATTTAAGGAAAATATAAGGTAATTTGCATATGATATTTATTAGTAATATATTAAAAACTGTAATTCAGAATAATTTAAATACAGTTTTAAATAAATAATCTAAAACGAAGAATAACGAATTAACAAATGCACGTTTGTTATAAAAACACTTTTCCAGATTTAAGGGCGGCAAACTTATGTATAATTTCATCGAAATCTATGCTATAATCTACACAAAGTCTATAAGAGTTTCTAATTGGTGTCACCTCTAAAATGGTGACAGCCGAGGCGGACCGCCCCCCCCTCCCTAACTATACTTCGGTTTTTCTTTCTTGGCGCGTGGGGCTTTGTCATCAAAATGGAATATCTCGCGGTATTTCGTGTCGTTCTCGGTTGTGCCGCTAGGAGTCGCGTGGTCGCGACTAGTATCGAGCAGTGCTGGCGATCATGCGACTCCTAGCGGCACAACAGAGAACGACGCGAAATACCGTGAGATATTCCATTTTGATGACATAGAACAACGCGAAATACCATGAGATATTCCATTTTATTGACACACCCCCATGCGCCAAGAAAGAAAAACTGAAGTATATTGATGGTGACGTTCAAGCTCCCGATTGGATGAACCCGTCAACAGCTGATTCCCGGCAGGGGCAGAATTGCAAAAATCACAGATTACATTCCCCGTCACTTACCTAGGAGCACAGCCATCTAAAGCTAGCAGCGCCCAGAAACCAATCTCAACCAAACCATATCCAAAATTTTAGGCTAATTAAATGCTCTATTCCCGAATTTTAGGCTCCTCTGGATTTCCGAAAATCGTGGGCGCTGCTAGCTTTAGTCTAAAGCTAGCAGCGCCCATCCAGAATCTAACTCAAAATCAATTGTAAAATCTGAAACCCATCCCAAAATTTAAGAATAATTTTAGGCTCTAGGAAAAAAATTATCCCCGCCTTCAAATTCCGAAAATCAGGGCTGTACAAAGCGAAACAATTAACATTGGTTCTTACGGGTGAAATAACACCAAAACCAAAAAGCATTAGGAAAAATCTGAAACTCCTCCCAAATGTTAAGAATAATTTTAGGCTCTTGGAAAAAAATTATCCCCGCCTTCAAATTCCGAAAATCAGGGCTGTACAAAGCGAAACAATTAACATTGGTTCTTACGGGTGAAATAACACCAAAATCAAAAACCTTAGGAAAAATCTGAAACCCCTCCCAAATGTTAAGAATAATTTTAGGCTCTTGGAAAAAAGTATCCCCGCCTTCAAATTCCGAAAATCAGGGCTGTACAAAGCGAAACAATTAACATTGTTTCTTACGGTGAAATAACACCAAAATGAAAAAACCTTAGGAAAAATCCGAAACCCCTCCCAAAGTTAAGAATAATTTTAGGCTCTTGGAAAAAAATTATCCCCGCTTTCAAATTCCAAAAATCAGGGCTGTGCAAAGCGAAACAATTAACATTGGTTCTAACGGGTGAAATAACACCAAAATCAAAAAACCATAGGAAAAATCTGAAACCCCTCCCAAAAGTTAAGAATAATTTTAGGCTCTTGGAAAAAAATTATCCCCGCCTTCAAATTCCAAAAATCAGGACTGTATAAAGCGAAACAATTAACATTGGTTCTTACGGGCGAATAAACACCACTCACTATGAAAGAACTCACTATGAAGAAAAAATTATATTTGAAGGAAAAATCTCCATCTGCAATTTTGTAGTTGGAGGAAGATGTTGAATAAAATTCAAAATTTTGCAATTTTCGAAAATTTGGAGTTAACCGTGAACATCGTACCTATGTCACCTTAATAAGTGCATCTTACTCTGTTCTTACAAGAAATTTAAAGAAAAATTTGGAGCCGTTTTTGAAAAAAGTTTAAAAACGTCCGGGGAGCTTCATGTAAAGTACCTCAAAACTTTATAGAATCTTTTTCCAAATCTCAAAGTTTTCACTCAAACCAGATCGTGCGGGGAATATCCATTTTGGAAGAAATCGTACGTATGGTTTAGGTGCTAGCAGTGTTGACGGACGGACGGGGACGGACAGATGGACGTTTTCCTTTCAGTTGGTTTTTGGGAATCAAAGACCAACAAAAAACGGGTTCTGGCTACACCACGTGTTAAGGGATTTTTTTCTTAATTTAGCAACTGGATTTATCCACTTTTTCGTCATCACGACTAGGCAACTAATTTTTTGCTGGCGAAAATTCGCCATTTTCCCCGTAGCATTATATAACTTTCCCAATACTACCTATCTGTATCCCTATACTACCTATCTGTACTACCTACCTGTATTTAAGTAGCGTTTATTGTCGACAGAACAATTTTTATACATGGTGGTAGTTTTGCATTACATAGCATGTATATATTGGATGGTTGGAGAGTTCAAGATTGCTTTGACCTTTCTTGCGTTATTTATAATAGTCTGAGGATTTTCCTCTCTTGTGTAACTGACGCACCTCTTTTATATTATTTACACTATCATTACTTCAACAACCTACATCTAATTACAATTACTTCATAAGCGACTCTGTCGCGTTCTTATTGCTTTTATCTTAGCGAAATTCTCTTATCCTGAAATGACCTAACACTAAGCACAGGTGTCACTGTCACGTCCTTGTTGTGCACTGATTACTATTTACACTATTTACATTTTAACTGCTCCATCACTGCACCATCTTCTTTGACAGGGTGTAGGGGCATCGAGGGGCTCCGGGTGGTTTTTAGGCGCGGGAGTTTTTAGGTGGGGATTGGCCTCCGCCAGACGAGCCGGCATCGGCCGAGGCGGCCCCCGCCGGGCACCGCTTTATTTATTTACACACACGGCGGTACTCGGCAGGGACCAGGTCTGGGCGGTGTGCTTGTAATAGCAGGCGCCACTACGTCGGTAAAGCTAGCACCCCCATTTTCTCAAAACTCAAAAATTCTTGCGCCATAATTTTGGGCTAATTTCAGCCCCCTTGCAAAAATTTTGGGCTACCTCCCAACACCCCGAAATTACGATTTCGAATTTTGGCCGGTAAAGCTAGTACCCCCACTTACTTAAAATTCAATTTTTTTGCACGGTCAAAACAAGTGAATTTTGGGCTTCTGGGGGCCACTTTTCAAAATTTCGAAACTCACCCCTAAATACAAAAACAAAAAATCAAAACCACCCTCATTCTCAAATTTCAAAAATTCTTCCGCCATACGTTTAGGCGAATTTTGAGCTCCTCAGTAACACCAAGAACATTTTTGGTACCCCACAGCACCCCGAAATTAAGGTTTCAAAAATAGGGGTGGTAAAGCTAGCACCCCCACTTCCTCGAAACTCAAATTTTTTTGTACGGTCAAAACAAGTGAATTTTGGGCTCCTCGGGGCCACTTTTCAAAATTTTGAAACACACCCCTAAATACGAAAACAAAAAATCAAAACCACCCCTAATTCTCAAATTTCAAAATTTCTCCCACCATAAGTTTGGGATATTTTTGGGCTCTTAAGTGACACCAGAAACATTATTTTGGTACCCTACAATCTCCGAAATTAAGGTTAAAAATTGTGGGTTGTTAATTTAACACCCACCCGTACTGAAAATTCGAAAATATTTTTGTGGTCGTAAACATGCGAAATTTTTGTTCCTTTTCTAAATTTCGAAACTCACCTCTACGTACGATAACAAATATTTAAAACCATTCCAATAGCAACTCAACTCAAAAAATCTTGGGCCATAATTTTGGGTTTTTTAGTGTCATCAAAAAACACCCCGAAATCAACTTAGCAAAAACGAGGATGGAGAAGCTAGAATCTCACTATCTCAAAACTAGGAAATCCGGAGAAACTTCACACATATTCTGGGAGAATTATACCGTACACGTGTATTTCCAACATTAGAAAAGAAAAAATGTATTTGTTGAGAGTTTTACCATTTATTCCGACAGGAACAATATCAAGCCTTAAAATAATTACTTTGATTCATTCCTATGTAAACATCCAATATGGACTTGTTAAATATTTCATACAAGAAAAATTCTCTCCAAAAAGCAGCGACGAATTAAAAGATAAAATAGTTATTTAACTATACATCTACAATTCTAAAATCGCAATCAATAATAGAGAAATCCAAAAATGGGAAAAGAATAATGCCTAGTATAAAAGGCAAACTAAATTTTTTCTCAATCTTTCATTCGTCAAGAAAACAAACTTAACTAACAAATGTAAATATAGAATTTACTAACAATTGAACACATACCAGCAAATAAGATGCGATCTTGAAATAATTTGGGCATTGTCATGTTTTTCATGAAAAAGAAAAGCGAAGTAAAAAAAAAACTGTCCGAAATACTTACCGATCTGAAATATTTGTTGTTTTTTTTTTTTTTTCAAAACTAAACTACAGGTATTTCGCTTCAAGCAATACAATGTTCTACAAATAAAATGCACATTAGGGCAAAAAATTGCGACACGCATATCATTTTGGGGTAGATGCATTCTTATTGAAAAGAATTGAATATTAATCAAAACACCCTATTTTCCTGCAAAATTCAATATTTGTGTTGTTATAAAACCTAAACTACAAGGATTTCGTTCCTAGCAATTTAATGTCATATACAACACATAATAGGGAATACGGCTGTACTCTCTAATAATTTTGGACTACTCACTTTGTTTTAAAAAGATTGGAAAATTAGTAAACTATTATATAAATTTTGATCATATTTTGGTTTATAACTAAATAAATTCCAAAATACTGTACTAATTCAAAAGAGGAATTTATTTAGAATTGCTCAGACATTGGCCATCAATATGTCAACTTCAAATAATTTTGGACTAGATTTGTTCTTATTGAAAATGAAAGGAATATTAATCAAAACAGTCCCAACTTTTTTCCGATATTCAATATTTGCGTTACCTTAACTACAGGTATTTCGTATTTGATAATGTCATTTTCAAATACATGATAAGGAATACGGCTGTACTCAGAAAAAAATTTAGGCTCCTCTCTTTGTTTACCAAAAAATGGAAAATTCTCGTGAAAACTACAATATACTTCTTGACCAATTTCTCATTCCTCACACAATAAACTCCAAAATACTTTACTAATTCAAAAAGAGAATTTATTTACATTTGCACATACATTGCTTCTCAATTTGCTAATCTCAAATAATTTCGGGCTAGAGACGTTCTTATTGAAAAGTAAAGGAATAATTATCAATAGAATAACTTTTGTTTTTGCTATCCAATATTTGCGATCTTATAAAACCTGAACTACAAGGATTTCGTTCCTGGCAATAAAGCGCCATATACAACACATGATAGGGAATACGGCTATACTCATGAATCATTTTGAACTTTGCGGTTTCTTCTCCAAGAAAAATAAAATTCGCGTGAGAACTACAATATACATTTGACCACGTTTCCATTTCTGAAAAAGTAAACCCCAAAATTCTGTACCAATTCAAATAAAGACTTTATTAACAATTGCACATAAATTAGCTAATAATATTCAAAACTCAAATAATTTTGGGCTATATTAGTTCGTATTTAAAAAGGGATATTAGTCAAAACCAGTCCATACTTTTTTTCCGATATTCAACATTTCCGTTCTTATGAAACCAGAAGTACTAGGATATGGCTCATGGCAGTGGCGTGTGACATAAAACACATATTAAGGAATACGGTTATATCCACAAATAATTTTGGGCTTCTCTTTCTTTTCCAAAAAGTGGAAAATTCTCGTGAGAAATACAGTATAACTTTTAACTAATTTTTCATTCCTCACAAAATTATTTCTGAAATACTTTAATAAATGAGGAATTGATTCACAATTGCTCATGCATTACCTATCAATATGCCAATCTCAAATAATTTTGGGCTAGCACCGTTCTTATTGGGAAAAAATTGGAATATTCATCAAAACACACCCATTTTTTTTCGATATTCAACATTTGCGTTCTTATAACACCTGAATTACAACGATTTGGCTCCTGAAAATTGAAGGCCATGATACGGAATACAGATATACTAACAAATGATTTTGGGCTTCTCTCTTTCTTTTCCAAAAAAATGGAAAAATTCTCGTGAAAACTAGAATATACCTTTTTACTATTTTTTCATTCCTCACAAAAAATCCCTGAAATACTTTACTAATTTAAATGAGAAATTTATTAACGATTGCTCATACATTACCTATTAATATCACAATTTCAAATAATTTTGGACTAGAGCAATTCTTAATGGAAAAAATTAATATTACTAAAAACCTTCCCAATTCTTTTCCTACATCTAATATTTACGTTGTTATAAAACTTGAACTACAAGGATTCGGCTCCTTGAAAAAGCGTGTGACATACAACACATAATAAGAAATATGGTTATACCCACAAATAATTTTGGGTTCTCTCTTTCATTTCCAAAAAATGGAATCTTCTCGTGAGAACAACAACATACCTTTCGATTAATTTTTCATTCCTCACAAAATAATCTCTGAAATACTTTACTAATTCAAATGAGAAATTTATTAGCAATTGCCCATACGTTACCTATTAATATGTCAACTTTAAATAATTTTGGGCTAGCACCGTTCTGATTGAAAAAAAATAGAAAATTAATCGAAACACACTCACTTTTTTTCGATATTCAATATTTAAGTTCTTATAACACCTGAACTCCAACGACTTAGCTTCTGAAAATTGAACTTCATATTCCACACATTATAGGGAATCTTATTATATTCACTTTCCTTTCCAAAAATAGAAAATTCCCGTTAGGACTACAACATACCTTATTCACCAGTAAGAACCAATGTTAATTGTTTCGCTTTGTACAACCCTGATTTTTGGAATTTGAAGGCAGGGATAATTTTTTTTCAAGAGCCTATACTGCGATTTTTCTAAGAAGAGCTCTCAAGATAACTCAAATCCCATCTTCGCGATGGAATATGTCACGGCATTTCGCGTCTTTTCTCGGTCTTGCCGGTAGAAGTCGCATGATCGCAAGCACTGCTTCATACGGTCGCGATTGTGCGAAACCTAGCGGAACGACTGAGAAAGACGCGAAATGCCATGACATATTCCATCGCGAAGATGGGATTTGAGTTATCTTGAGAGCTCTTCTTAGAAAAATCGCAGTATAAAATCATTCTTAACCTTTGGGAGGGGTTTCGGATTTTTCCTAAGGTTTTTTGATTTTGGTGTTATTTCACCCGTAAGAACCAATGTTAATTGTTTCGCTTTGTACAGCCCTGATTTTTGGAATTTGAAGGTGGCGATAATTTTTTTCCAAGAGCCTAAAATTATTCTTAACTTTTGGGAGGGGTTTCAGATTTTTCCTAAGGTTTTTTGATTTTGGTGTTATTTCACCCGTAAGAAACAATGTTAATTGTTTCGCTTTGTACAGCCCTGATTTTTGGAATTTGAAGGCGGGGATAATTTTTTCCAAGAGCCTAAAATTATTCTTAAATTTTAGGATGGGTTTCAGATTTTACAATTGATTTTGAGATAGATTCTGGGTGGGCGCTTGTAGCTTTAGACTAAAGCTAGCAGCGCCCACGATTTTCGGAAATCCAGAGGAGCCTAAAATTCGGGAATAGAGCATTTAATTAGCCTAAAATTTTGGATATGGTTTGGTTGAGATTGGTTTCTGGGCGCTGCTAGCTTTAGATGGCTTAGGAGCACTGCGCTGCGAGCTATTCGTATTATGTATAAGCAACCGTTGAGACAGTAATGTATGTAGGCTGAATGGGTTGCCTATATGCCCCTGATTTGTTCTATTTCCCGTTCGCCTTTAGAAACTAGTGGATGTCAATTTCACTTGCTTTATCCCTAAAGCATTCTTTATCCCTAAAGCTGCTATTGTTTTTTTTGACACGCTAGTCTCAGTCGTGTTACATCTCAAAAGGAAAACGTTGTCTATGTGGAATCTCGTTTCTCGTACAATGTTAGAAGTTTAGATGAAACTTACTATCTTTAACTCAGATTGAAAAATAAGGAGACTACTGTTTCCCTCACCTGCCCTCCTGGAAGAAGGAGATAACAATATCTGTAACAATTCTATGTTCAGCGGCTGCTCAGTATTAGCTACACACACACTCGCACTCTCACACTCGCACTCTCACACTCGCACTCTCACACTCGCACTTTCACGCTCGCACTCTCACGCTCGCACTCTCACGCTCGCACTCTCACACTCACACACACTCTCACACACTCACACTCTCACACTCACTCTCTCTCACACTCACACTCTCACACTCACTCACACTCTCACACTCACTCACACTCTCTCACACTCACACTCTCTCACACTCACACTCTCTCACACTCACACTCTCACACTCACACTCTCTCACACTCACTCTCTCTCACACTCACTCTCTCTCACACTCACTCTCTCTCACACTCACTCTCTCTCTCTCACACTCACTCTCACACGCACACTCTCACACTCACTCTCACACGCACACTCTCACGCTCACACTCACACTCTCTCACACTCACACTCTCTCACACTCACACTCTCTCACTCACACTCTCTCTCACTCACACTCTCTCTCACTCACACTCTCTCTCACTCACACTCTCTCACACTCACACTCTCTCACACTCACTCTCTCACACTCACACTCTCCCACACTCACGCTCTCTCAAACTCACACTCTGTCTCACACTCACACTGTCTCACACTCACACTATCAATTCACAGTCTCACACACTGTCACACACTCTCTCACACACACTCTCTCACACACCCTCTCTCACACTCACACTCTCACACTCACACTCTCTCACACTCACACTCTCTCACACTCACACTCTCTCACACTCACACTCTCTCACACTCACACTCTCTCACACTCACACTCTCTCACAATCACACTCTCTCACACTCACACTCTCACACTCACACTCTCACACTCACACTGTCTCACTCTCAGACTGTCTCACTCTCACACTGTCTCACTCTCACACTGTCTCACTCTCACACTGTCTCACTCTCACACTGTCTCACTCTCACAGTCTCACTCTCACACTGTCTCACTCTCACACTGTCTCACTCTCACACTGTCTCACTCTCACACTGTCTCACTCTCACACTGTCTCACTCTCACACTGTCTCACTCTCACACTGTCTCACTCTCACACTGTCTCACTCTCACACTGTCTCACACGCACACTGTCTCACACGCACACTGTCTCACACGCACACTGTCTCACACTCACACTGTCTCACACTCACACTGTCTCACACTCACACTGTCTCACACTCACACTGTCTCACACTCACACTGTCTCACACTCACACTGTCTCACACTCACACTGTCTCACACTCACACTGTCTCACACTCACACTGTCTCACACTCACACTGTCTCACACTCACACTGTCTCACACTCACACTGTCTCACACTCACACTGTCTCACACTCACACTGTCTCACACTCACACTGTCTCACACTCACACTGTCTCACACTCACACTGTCTCACACTCACACTGTCTCACACTCACACTGTCTCACACTCACACTGTCTCACACTCACACTGTCTCACACTCACACTGTCTCACACTCACACTGTCTCACACTCACACTCGCACTCTCTCTCACTCGCACTGTCTCTCACTCGCACTCTCTCTCACTCGCACTCTCTCTCACTCGCACTCTCTCTCACTCGCACTCTCTCTCACTCGCACTCTCTCTCACTCGCACTCTCTCTCACTCGCACTCTCTCTCACTCGCACTCTCTCTCACTCGCACTCTCTCTCACTCGCACTCTCTCTCACTCGCACTCTCTCTCACTCGCACTCTCTCTCACTCGCACTCTCTCTCACTCGCACTCTCTCTCACTCGCACTCTCTCTCACTCGCACTCTCTCTCACTCGCACTCTCTCTCACTCGCACTCTCTCTCACTCGCACTCTCTCTCACTCGCACTCTCTCTCACTCGCACACTCTCACTCGCACTCTCTCTCACTCGCACTCTCTCTCACTCGCACTCTCTCTCACTCGCACTCTCTCTCACTCGCACTCTCTCTCACTCGCACTCTCTCTCTCACTCGCACTCTCTCTCTCACTCGCGCTCTCTCTCACTCGCGCTCTCTCTCACTCGCGCTCTCTCTCACTCGCGCTCTCTCTCACTCACGCCCTCTCTCACTCACGCTCTCTCTCACTCACGCTCTCTCTCACTCACGCTCTCTCTCACTCGCGCTCTCTCACTCACGCTCTCTCTCACTCACGCTCTCTCACTCACGCTCTCACTCTCACTCACTCCCGCTCACTCTCGCTCTCGCTCACTCTCGCTCTCGCTCACTCTCGCTCACTCACACTCTCGCTCACTCACACTCTCGCTCACTCACACTCTCGCTCACTCACACTCTCGCTCACTCACACTCTCGCTCACTCACACTCGCTCACTCACACTCTCGCTCACTCACACTCGCTCACTCACACTCTCGCTCACTCACACTCTCGCTCACTCACACTCTCGCTCACTCACACTCTCGCTCACTCACACTCTCGCTCACTCACACTCTCGCTCACTCACACTCTCGCTCACTCACTCTCGCTCACTCACACTCTCGCGCACTCACACTCTCGCGCACTCACACTCTCGCGCACTCACACTCTCGCTCACTCACACTCTCGCTCACTCACACTCTCGCTCACTCACACTCTCGCTCACTCACACTCTCGCTCACTCACACTCTCGCTCACTCACACTCTCGCTCACTCACACTCTCGCTCACTCACACTCTCGCTCACTCACACTCTCGCTCACTCACACTCTCGCTCACTCACACTCTCGCTCACTCACACTCTCGCTCACTCACACTCTCGCTCACTCACACTCTCGCTCACTCACACTCTCGCTCACTCACACTCTCGCTCACTCACACTCTCGCTCACTCACACTCTCGCTCACTCACACTCTCGCTCACTCACACTCTCGCTCACTCACACTCTCGCTCACTCACACTCTCGCTCACTCACACTCTCGCTCACTCACACTCTCGCTCACTCACACTCTCGCTCACTCACACTCTCGCTCACTCACACTCTCGCTCACTCACACTCTCGCTCACTCACACTCTCGCTCACTCACACTCTCGCTCACTCACACTCTCGCTCTCACACTCTCGCTCTCACACTCTCGCTCACTCACACTCTCGCTCTCACACTCTCGCTCACTCACACTCTCGCTCTCACACTCTCGCTCTCACACTCTCGCTCTCACACTCTCGCTCTCACACTCTCTCTCTCTCACACTCTCGCTCTCACACTCTCTCTCACACACACACACACACACTTTAGGAACTCCTATAACTTTTGAACGGTTGAAGTTATTGCAATGCAGTTTTCACGGAAGTGCATGAGAGAACAGGGCTAATTGATACGTGTGGTCATTTCTATTTTATCATTTATATTTTAAGAGATATTTGAGTTAACTTGTTTTTTGTTTTTTTTTTTTCAAATGGAACTATACATATTTTTTCAGTCTATCATGACGAGCGTAAAAAGAAGAATTTAATGATGTACATGTTTTCATATGTTAGATAAGCAGTTTTTGGAGTAATTTAATTTTTTGCGACAAGTTTTTAACGGATATTTTCTACGGAATAGTCCTACACAATAGTCACGCAGCGCTCTACCAGCAAACACGTGCTCAGTATTGGGAAGGGATCTTAATATTTGAAGATATGAAACATAATCCAAATATTCACAAAACTGTTACAGTCTTATTCCTGAACTCTGCTTTCCATCCTTCCGCATTTTCAGATTTTTTGTAGCACTTAAGGATTGAAAATAGCATTTGTCATAAGCAGTATGTATTGAAATAAGATTGTTTTTATCCCTACGTTATTTCTTGTATATACTCATTAACACTGAAATTGTTTGCCCAAAATACGGAATATTCTCTGTGCAATCTTAATTATTTATTCTTATTATGCTTTGTTTCAATATCCCATTAATATCCTGTGATATAAAATCCTATTAAATGTTGTTGAAGTAATAAATAGTTTTATTACAATACATACTTATGATAAATCCTATTTTCAACCCTTTAATTCCTTCCGTCAAAGAAAGACAAAAAATCTGAAAATCCGGGAGGATGGAAAGCAGAGCTCAGGAATAAAACTGCAACACATTAGTGAATATTTGGAATATGTTTCGTACCTTCAAATACTACAATCCCTTCTCTTCTCTTCCCTTCGCTTCCCTTCCCTTCATCGAGCGCGCATTTGCTGGTGGAGCGCTGCGTGACCTTGTGTGGTGGGCTGTTCCATTGAAAATATGCGTTAAAACCTAGTCGCAAAGAAAATCAAAATTACTAAAAAAATGCCTATCTAACATATGGCAATATTTATATCATTGGATTCATCTTTTTTACGCTCATCATGATAGACTGAAAAAATATGTATAGTTCCGTTTGAAAAGAGTTACCTCAAATACCTCGTGAAATACAAGTGATGAAATAGAAATGAATACTCGTGTCAATTAGTCCCATCATTCCCTCATGCTTTTTCATGAAAACGGCATTGCAATAACTTCAACCGTTCAAAAGTTACAGAAGGTGCTGGAGACGGCCCTACCACGTGGACGTGTGTAACCGGACCTCCGGTTCCTCCGATAACGTTTTTTCCCCTCCGTCGGTTCAACCGGATATAACCGGAGGAGCACTGCAATCACGGTGTAAGATATATTCTTAACACTGTGGCTATAATCACGAGCTCCGATTCAATTTCTCGGAGAGCAGGCTCCGCACGCCAGAACGAGTGCTGCCCATGTGTGTGCCTCGTGGCCCTGTGGTTGTGCGCAGTGATTAAAAACTTGTGCTTGCGGTGTTTTTAAGAGCTTGATATTTTGTTATGGTATATTTAGGTAAACATTTATTTTTTTCCTGGGTACTTTGTTCTAAATGAAGCTTTATATATACATTTTAGGTTTATTTGAACTAAAACCCGTCAATTTTACAGCGCCTAAAAGAGCCTATTTCAACATTAATGCCTATCTGTGCCTATTTTACGTTTAAAAACCTAAAATGAGACTAATTTGCCTAATTTCGTCTATGGCTTCTTTTCCGTTTTTTCTTCTGTGTTGGCACAACAGACAAGTGTGATATTAATTTTAAGTTACTTTTAACAACCCAAATTGCATTCGTCCTCTTGTACCTTTTTATCCACTTGCCTCATTTTGTCGCCTGTAAGAGAGCGTGAAATGAATATACCGGAAGAGGATCTTGCGATCAATTTCTCCACACAACTACTTCATGACTTCATAGAGATGCTGCCTCCGTTTCTAAGATAAAGCGATTGAATTTCCCTGAAAGCAAAGTGATCTTAACCGATAAGAAACATTCATTTTCTCTTGAAAACTTGGAGACTGTATTAGTAATTTATTGTGAGGCGAAATACGGTAGGAATAATTCTAACTATAAACAAACATGTTCATAAATAGTATTATCGCAAAATGTTCAATACTGATTCTACGTAATATTGATTTATGTTTTTATTTTTGAGAAATATAATAAATGGTCAAAAAGTGAGTTTTCTTCTAAGTTTCGAATTTTATTAGTGCCTATTCTACCATTTAGAAAGCCTAAAAGATGCTGAAAGAACCTATTTTAGGCACCTAAAGTGCAATTTTAAAACCTAACTAGTGGTGCTAGAGAATGGCACAGACTTTCCCATATTAGTTTTCTATTTCCTTCGTCCTCGGCTAGCTTTTTGGAATTGCCAGCTGCCATCTGTCACCGCCCAAAGTACATTTTTTTATATTTTCCTAATTTTTCGTTTTCCTGATGGTAGAACGGAAATATTAATATTAAAATGTTAAAGAACAGTGAAACCTCGTCCTAAATGGCAATTTTATTTTAAAAATTTGTAACCCTTAAAAAAATGACGTTTAAGTGCTACTAAAAATGCGAAATTTGAACACAGAAAATTTTTGAGTTTCCGAAAAACTTTATTTGGAGTAATTTGAAGCACATTAACTCACAAATAAAATAGTGTTTACAAATTGCTGGTAACGTGCATATTAAAGGTGTGAAATATCTTTCAAAAAATTACATTTGTGTAATTTTGAGAAAAAAATACCCCAAAATTAACTTCAAGTCATATTAAAGAGGGCAATTTGCACTATCCGTTCGAAAAAATTGAAGAAAAAATTGAAGCCATTTTTGAGAAAATGGCGTTTGAGCGTGTATGAAAATGCTGAATTTTGAGCTAGTTTTCACAGAAAACAGTTGACTTCTGGAGAAACTTTACTTGACATTGTTTAAAGCACATGAACTTGTAAATATAATATGAACAAATCGCCACTAATGTAAATATTGAGGACGAAAGACGAGTAAAAAAATTACATTTTTGCAATTTTTGAAAAAACAAAAGAATAGAGCAATATGGCGTTTATGTCACTTCGTAGAGCACATTTATCAATATCCATACGAAAAGTTTAAAGAAAAAATTTGGCGTCGTTTTTGAGAAAATCTTGTTTTTGTAATTTTTTAAAATTGCAAATATTTCGCGCAATATTACGCGAAAACTACAACAATTTTCAGAAAAATATACATGATCTTAATGAAAAAACTCGCTGCGGAGAACAAATTTTATTTGGAGGAAAAATCGCTATCTTCAATTTTGTAGTTGTAGGAAGACGTTGAACAAAATTCAAACTTTTGCATTTTCGAAAATTCGAGAGTTAACCGTGAAAATGGTACTTATGCCACCTTTATAAGTGTGTTTTACTCTATCCTTAGAAGAAATTTAAAGAAAAAATTTGGAGCCGTTTCTTAGAAAATTTTGACAATGTCCTGGGGGCTTCATGTAAAGTACCCCCAAATTTTGAAGAAACTTTTCCAAAATCGCGGCGCCTCGAGTGGAAGCATATTGACCGGGGTATATCCATCTTACAAGTTAGAAGAAATCGCACGTATGGTTAAGCTAGTGTTGTTCAAGGACGGACGGACCGACGGACGTTTTGAAAAGAGACACTTTTTTCGGTATCAAGGGACCTCAAAACGTGTATTTCCGTTGAAATCTTGAAATCGATTTTCCGCGGAATTACATAACTTTCCCTATAGTACGTATATTACTCCGTATATACGTACGTATACGGGAAAGTAAAAATCCACAGTATTCATCAGATATATTTTATATATCATCATATAGTTCATATTTTAAGTCTGAAAGGCATTTTGGTTAATTGTCTATAACCTGCAATATTTGTCCCAAACTATCACCTCCCAAGAACTCATTGTGAGATCTTTAAACTCGAAGTATCCCATCGGCTTTTAGCATGGACAAGATGCCTTTCAGACTTGAAATGATTTACATAACGTAAATTTCGAGTATTTTCAAATCCCCTCCCCCCTTGTAACGCACTTTATCTCTATGTAAAGCAGCGTAACGCTGCCTCAGACCCCCTCCCTCCCTCTTTAGCCTTACGTAATTTATGGATGACCCATACGGATACCTGAAATGGGTTGAAAATTTCATTTGCTACATTTCTGTATAAAGAATGTCATATATTTTTAGTAATAAAATTTTAAAAATGATGTGATCTTTTATTGAACGTGAATGATTGTTTAAAAGAGAAAAATAGAAGTTATGTGTAAAACACCGTTGATTGTATTTTGTATTTTCAAAAGTATTTTAAAATGTTATTTTGTATTTTCTATCTAAAATACTTCTATGAAAGTATTTTGTATTTGGTATCTAAAATACTTTCGGCGAAGTATTTTGTATCTGAAATAAATTTTTCAAGTATTTGGCCCAACCCTGGCCATACGTCATCGTGTTCCGCATTATGCCGCGGGCATTGCGAGTATCAATTTAGAAAGCACGCCCCTTTTAAACCGAGACGCGCTCGCTCGCCGCATCTGCAACCGATGATTATCTGTCGCGTGGGCGTGTGGGACGAATGTGGGCATCCGCATTTCGTCACTATATATATATATATATATATGTATCGGTCACACACACACATATATATATATATATATATATATATATATATATATATATATATGTATCGGTCACACAAGGTGGGGGGGCGTTTTGTCCACTTACGTAAGCATAGCAGATAAGAGAGAAACTTTGTCAGGCAGTTCGAATCGTTCTAGTAAAGATGGAAAGGAAAGGGGTGCCGCCGAGCCATAGTGAAACAACACTCTGGAAAACTTATAACGCAGTGGTGAAAAGCGTATCGTAATATACATTTACAGTAATTTTTGCCCCCCCCCAAATGGAAGAAAAAAAACAACGAATTTCCCTGTTAAGCAAATTGCTGGACTGAATATCGAATATGTTTCCAATATATTTTTATTGAGAAAAGAGAACACCGAGACAGGCAGACTTGAGACATCAAAGAAAGCAAGAAAGCGGAACAAACCAGTGAAGGCAGCGCTTGATGAATTTAAGTTGTGAGTGCTGTTTGTACTAAAATGTTTTCTTTTTCCGAAATGAATCGCTAACGTAAGACGTCTACAGGCAGTGAGCAGTTATCCTGATGTTTTAAGAGACACGTTTGTGTAATTTAATTGGGTCCTCAGATTTTACATACCAAAAGAGGGGGAAAGTATCACATTATTGACAAAGACGACATTGTAAAGTGAAGGCGCTATACTTAAGAAACATTCGACTAAAGCGAGAATGAAAGGGGGAACCCCCCCCCCTGCTATAATTGCACATACTTTCTCGTGTTATTTCTAGCTTTTCCAATTTTCATAGATTCTGAGAATTCATCGAAAATGTGACTGCGGCATTTTTAAGCGTCTTTTGCTCCATCTGTGGAAGCCGATTAAAGAAAAAAGACTAACTAAATTCTCCTCCTGTAGAAACTTCAGGGAAAGACCATCCGCCGAAAACGCGAACGAGTACGAGATCTGTTTCGCGCATTTCATGTTCCGCGATCACTAAACTAGATCCCACAGAGGAGAAGCAGGTGATTACTTCTCTAGAATGTAGCTGCACGTCTTGTTACGCGATCCCCAAACTACATCCCACAGAGGGGAAGCAGGTGATAACTTATCTAGAATGTAGCGGCATATGTTCCTAGATTCCCAAAGTAGATCCCACAGAGGGGAAGCAGGTAAAAACTCTAGAATGTAGCTGAATGGGCGGAGCAAAGTATTATTTCATAAATATTTTATTAAAATCGTCTGTTATCTGTAACAATTTCGTCCCCTGCGACATAAACGACCCTACGTTTCGCGAAGTAATTTGAAAGTGCGTCTTGTCTCAAATATTAGGTCAGTAATTACCATTATTCCTCTGCTTTTTATTCTATTACAGTTCAGAGTCGCAACAGGTAACCACAGAATACAGGTCATTCTGCAAAAAATATGTGGCCATAAGGGGCTATTAACGTGTGACTTTTGAAAAAATCGATCCGTTCTATGAAAAAAATGGTCGTTAATGGAGGACTGCTTGGCCAGGATTCACTGTCATGGAATTCCCCCTCCCCTTTCTTTTTGTCTTCTCTTTCAATTTATGGATTACTAGACCTGTATGTCCGTGCGTTTGCTGGGCCTGTTTCTATACCTACGGGGATCAGGCCGGATGAGGAGTGGCGTGAACAAAACACTGGAAATTTAAAAAAAAAATACATTTAATTAAAATTAAAGTGTGGTTGATCGTGTGAAACGATATAATTAGTTATTATAGTACGTTAAACTTGGCAGATTAGCAAACTTAATAATAACAAAGAAAATAACAATGGTAAGAGGCGCGCCTCTAAGACAAAACAAATTCGAGTGGCTAGGTCCTTTTTTCGGTCTTGCGCCTTTCTCAGCGCGAGATGGGGGCCTGGCTGGGTCCTGTCGAACGATCACATTTGATGTTCCTTGTTGCACTCGTACAGCTGTCTATCCTCATGGACCCCGCAGGGGAGGATCGTGTCTGCGTATGTGGGCACGGTCTCTGGTGAAGAGTTGTAGACGAACGCGAACATGAACGTAAAGAAAGTTGCAAGGCGGACATCTCAGGCAGGCGTTCACAACATGACGGGAACGCGAAAGATGGTCAACATTTATCTCGGCCCGGGAACGGGAAGCCTCTCGACCAATGAGAATGCAGCAAATGGAGGCGAAGCTTTCCAACTGATCGAGAGCGCGGCCTGCGCTCGAAATTGGTCTGGAGTGGTGTTGAGGTTACAGCGTGGATTTGCGAGATTAGGGTTTGAGGAGGATTTAGTTAGTCGTTGTTGAATTGTTTTAGTTCTTTCTAGTGATTTCAGTATTTTTCGTATTCATACTAATACATAGAATTAAAATTTCCCACAAAATATTTTTTGTTTCGTTTAAGGACATTGGAGTTGTTTGTTTAATTTTCGCTAGTTGTATTTTCCATAAGTTCTTAGTAGTTTTTGCATTTTTTCTTTCTGATAAATTATTTTTTTAATTAATATTCTTTCATTAAAGTATTCATTATTCATACCACAGGCAAAAAACTGACAGATGGCAAAGCAAAGAGTGAACAGAGTAGCGCAGCTAGAAGTGCTTTGGTTTCGGCGACTCTTTCCTGAAGTTCTCGTTTTTGCCGCTTCAGGTTCATAGTGCTATTCCTCTTCCCGTTGGGGTTTATTGTTAAGCGCACGTACCTCGCGTTCCCGTTCCCGTCCTCGCCTTCGCGTTGCCGTTCCCGTTCGCGAGCTATTGTAGAGCAGCTTTAGGTTTCATGGTGGCATTGACGTCATTAGTCTCAAGGTGGGGGCAGTGAGTAGACGAGAACGCTAAGCTCCTAGTTCTTCGGTTCAACCCGGCAACCCACCAGTTGGACCCCTGGCCCGTCGACCTCATGGCAGGATCGGATGAAGGAGATCCCTCAGGGTGCTCTGGATTCCACATTTAGAAAACGAGCGGACAAGTTAACAACCACCAGGTTGCCTTGGTTACGGCCCAACCCAGGTCGGTAGCCTAACGGTGTAGGCAGTGGGGAGACGGGAAGAGGGCCAGGAGCCACTCGGACCTAGTCCGAGCGGTGCTCTGACGGGCTTTCGGATTCGTCGTGGCATTGGCCCGATACTCTGTGCAAAGAGGAGGGATTTGGTGTCTCGGCGCATGTGAGTGGCGCGTTGTCATACGACAATATTGACTCCGGTACCAGCCCGGATAGCTAGTAGCTCTGAGCTGACAGGGCAGCCCATTACCCAGGCATTGTATGGGGAGGTTGCCGTGAGGGCTAACTGGGTACCGGTCGGATCCGGTTACCGACCTGTCGATGTGCTTGTGCGTCGGCGAGGGGTGAGGATGAAGGCTAACGCATAGGGACCCACCCCGGAGACTTGTTCGCCCGGTAGAAGAATGAGTATGGAATTGTAGATCACGCTAGGGTAATACTATTCTGAACTCACGGACAACGGCGTGAAGCGAGCGCGGGCCTTCGCTCGTACAAGGCCCCAGCACAGTGTCTTTTCCCGGACGCTCTCCAGATCACAGCGGCCGCACGGAGAGAAATGTTTAGTTCATACAATGAATCAGATAATAGATTCAACTAAGCGGTATAGTATATTTTCGTAGAACAAAGTGCTTAGTCAAGTACACGAAACTGCTGATTAGTTAAACGTACTAATGCACGTATAGTAATGTTCACTAAACAGATCGTAATCCATGACGAATAACATTTAGTGGAGATAACTAAACGAATCGGTGCGTTGACTAATGCACCTAGTAATATTTACTAAACACATTGCAATGGAAATAACTAAACGAATAGTTTTTTTTCATAAATTACTTAACGCTGCTTAGTAAGCCCTATTAAGCAGAAACCCCATCAGCCAGGTACTAACTGCGGTTCCCAGGCGGTCCCATCCTGGGTCCCGTGGACTCGTACTTCCTTAACCTCGATTTTCTGACATCCCAGCCAAGCACAACAGTTACGGACGCTGGCTGCCGATATTTGGCTACGACGGTATTACTACCGTTAGTTTATATAAAATCATTATTAAAATAAATGAAACACTAACCCACGCCATTCATATAGCGTATAATACTATATATAGAGTTGATTTCTCACAGTTCACTTGGGCTCTGTAACTGTCGCGACGGGACATAAAGGGATCAAGTAAACGCGTAGTTCTGATTAACATGCCTGTTTATTTTTTAGCTTACATGTTGGTCCCTGCTCCTCGTGTCACACGTGCCCCTGCGTCCGTCGGCTCCGGCGTCTTCGTCACACTAAGGCAGGGTCGTTCCGTTGTCGAAGCGCAGACAGCGGCTCCAATGACCGAGAAGGCCACGGTCAGGAGTGCCACACAGAGGATCCGGCACTAGCGGTCCGCCTGGCCAAACGGCCCGTAAGCCGCGGTCAGGAGTCCTGTGCAGTGCCTTCGCCGCTGGCGGCCCACCCTTCCAACTGGTCTCCCCGACACTAGGCGCTGCCGGCGAAGAGCTCTCTCGACGTCTGCTTCCACACACTGCTGTATACCACACTCTCTGAGTCTCTGTGCTAGCTAGCTCCGAGGGCGCAGATTATATACCCGCCCTCGGAGCAAGGGGTGTCCTGACTCAACCTTAGTGTGACGTAGACTTCGCGGTTTACTCTTGGGGTTCCTGCCATCCCCGGCGTGAGTTTGGCCATCCCTTACAGTACAGAGTTCACGCCGGGGAGGCGGTCAAAGTGCGCCCGTATGCCCTGTGCGTCACGGCGCCCTGTGTGTCACGGCGCCCTTCTATAGGGGATGACACACCGCGCTGACCTCACCGGCCTCTGTGCCGCCCCGGCGCCCGGACCCGATAAGGCCCGCTCTCTAGCAATTCGTTTTGCGGCAATGTCGCCTGGCGACATCACCCCGCCGGCGAAAACAGGAGGCACGTGACACTAGTTATTCTATTCGTACTTACAGATATAAGGGCTTATCTATGTACTTACATTATATAACGCATTACAGAAAAGGGATTCAAGACCATTCGTTATGTACAAAAACTTAAACACATAGACATATATATAAAGAAGATTAAAACCAATTTTTATCAATAACACTTATTTCTTTCCACTACACTCATATATATATTCTTCTCTTTTTTTTTCCACTTAACACTAGCACTTCTCACTGTACACTGACGTCTTTCTTGTCTTCTTCTCACTGAACACTAACATTTTTAATTTTCTTCTCATTAACACTCGCTTAGGACTGGGAATGTCAGTTCCTGCTGAGGTACGTAGAGCGTCCCTGGAGCTGCGGATCCCGCTTGGTAGATGGCCATCAGGAATACCACTGCGGACGCTGGATCTGCATGGTGCTACCAGAACAAACGAGGCACTATGAGGGTTGGGAGAAATGCTGACTGTCTATTCTCTCCAGTTCATGTTTGCCTTTTCGCCCCCACTTTTGTTGGTACGCCTTGCGCCTTCGTTGATTGTGCCGCTTGCGGGAGGCTCTTAGCGAAGGTGCAGGTGTGTGGATTGCTGGTTGGAGAGTTCCGCCTGGCAGCCGAGTAACGATGGTGTTGCAGCCGGCCGTAGCGTCTGAGGATGGTTGGTGTAAAGCGTGGGCGACCTCTGTATTGGGGCGCCCACAGGTGGAGTAGTCTTGCTCTGGTGCTTTCTCCAATAGCTCTACAGCATCTTCCCCCGGTTCAGAGAACAGGGTGCGGCCTGGTGTCCTAGGATGCTGCATGGGCGGGGGTGTACTGCCCAGCCAACTGGTATCCCCTGGTTGGTCTTCTGCATTGGAGCACCACCAGGCGAAGTACTCTATCTAGTATTTTCTCCATCGCTGCGTGCGGGTTCGTAGATTATATCTTGAGTGAGGCGGGTACTGGGATGTTGATGGAGTTTCAGAGGTAGGCGGTGGGTTCTGTGTGAGCAGAATATCGGTTTGCCTCGGTGGATCAGTTGAGTTTTGAGGTGGCGGGCATGTGGGTGGAGTTTCAGATGATCGTGGTGTATTCTGGGTGGGTTGGGTATCTGTATGCCGGGATGATCGGTTGAGTGATGTGCCCTGGATAGTTCCGGATCAGTGACAGGGATGTTGGCTTCCAGCAGTACTTTAGGGGGTTGGGGGTGGGGTCTGATGGCAGCAGTAACAGATTTCTCAGGTGAGCTGTAAGCGTGCGGCCTTCCTGTAATTCTTGTATGTCGAAGGTTACCGCACTTCTGATCTTAGTAACTCTATATGGTCCTATCCATCTTGGTGCGAGTTTCTTAGTTTGATGCGGTGACAATACCATATTTCGCAGGAGTACTAGGTCTCCTATATTCAGCGTCTGAAGTCTTAGCTTTCTATTCTTCTGTTCGTGTTCATAGGCTGTGTTAGAAGCGTTATGCTCACTGGCTTGGGCGTGAGCGATCTGTAGCCTTTTCCGTAGCACATAGTCGTATGGGGGGTCTTCCGCATAACACGGTGGAGCAGGGACCAGTATCTCCTCCCATGGCATAGTTAATTCCCTGCCATAGACTAGGTAGGCGGGTGAGAACCCCGTAATACGATGTTTGCTATTCCTATACGCGAAAAGGGCATAATTTAAGTGTTCGTCCCAGTCCCCGTGGTCCTGTTCAACGTAATGCGACATTATGGCGGAAAAAGATTGATGAGCTCTTTCTAACCGTCCGTTGGCGGCTGGGTTGTAAGCTGTAGTAAATATTGATTTGATTTGTAATAATTTGCAAACGTTTCCCATTAATTTAGATGTAAAGTTGGATCCCCTGTCAGTGAGCAAATACTTAGGCGTACCGTGCCGTGTCACTATATTTTCTACAAAAGTCCTGGCTACTGTTTCTGCGGTTTGATCTGGAATGGCAAATGCCTCTGGGTAGCGCGTGAAATAGTCCTGGCAAGTAAGAATGTATCTGTTTCCCTTGTGTGATATCTTAAAAGGGCCCATAATGTCTAGTGCCACCTTTTCGAAAGGATACGTCGCTTCCGTTACTGGTTGAATAGGGACCGACTCTCGAATTCCCTTCCGCTTTAAACACGGTATACAGTTTTTTACGTACTTCTGGGTATCCGTATACATGCCTGGCCAGTAGAAATACCGTTTCACTATATCCAGGGTTTTCTCTAATCCCAGGTGCCCTGCCAAGGGGTTATCATGGCACTGTTTTAAAATATACTGCTGCATGGACGACGGTGCGCAAATCGTGAATACCGGTCCTGAGTCGGGAGTTTGGACTAGATACAGGACGCCATCCTGGTCTAGGATATAGCGCGGGTCATGGCATTCGACGCGCTGGAAAGATTCCTGGAGGTGAGGGCAGCCCCTTTGCTCGCGGGCTATGCGCGCTTTATCCCATACCGGCTCGTAATCAACATTAGTACCTACAACCGAGATGATCGGCTCCGGGATGCGAGAGAGAGCGTCTGCGTGAGAGATTTCCTTTCCGGGGGCATATCTGACCGTGAATGTGTACTCTGCGATTTCCATCACCCACCTGGCTAACCGCGGTTTTGGTTCTGGCGTGGACAACAGCCACCTGAGTGGTTTGTGATCTGTGCATAGTACAAAATGTCGTCCTAGTAGATAAACGCGAAATTTACGTAGCATCTCCACGATGGCTAAGCACTCCAATTCTGTTGCGGAGTAGGATTTTTGCGTCTTAGATAGTTTCTTACTAGCACAAGCAACTAGGTGTTCGCCGTCTTCGAATTCCTGTGATAGAATTCCCCCTACCGCGTTCGAACTGGCGTCCGTTGTGAGGATGAATTGTCGCGAGAAGTCGGGGAATCGTAAAACCGGAGATGAAGAGAGGCTGTCCCTTAGAGCTTCAAACGCCTTCTGATGGCGATCCTCCCATCTATACTCGGTGCCTTTCTTAGTGAGATCGGTGAGAGGGGCCGCTACCGCGGAGAAGTTGGGAAGAAACTTCCTATAGAATCCAACGAGACCCAAAAAGGACTGTAGTTCTTTTACACGTTGGGGTACGGGGAAACTACGGATGGCTACTGTTTTCTCTTCGTCTGGTTCTATTCCCTTCTCGGAAATGACATGACCCAGGAAAAGCGCGCGATTTTTAAAAAATTGGCACTTATTCGGTCTTAATTTTAAGTTGGCTTTATTGAGTCTCCTAAAAATTTCTCTTAGTCCCGCTAAGTGGGACGTTATTGTTTGGTCATACCGGAGAATATCGTCTAAGTAGAATACGCAACCGTTGTTCCCTAGGCCGTCCATGACTGTGCTCATAAGCCTCATGAAGGTGGCCGGTGCATTGGCTAGACCGAAAGGCATCTTGTTGCACTGATAGTGCCCATAGGGGGTGCTAAAAGCTACAAACTCTTTGCTAGTTTCCTCCATTTCCACCTGCCAGTACCCATTGCACAAGTCTAAAATACTGAAATATTTGGACCCACCCAGTTGGTCAAACACTTCGTCCATGTTTGGAATGGGGAACATTTCCTTTTTGGTGACGTTATTGAGAGCTCGGAAATCTATACACGGCCTATACTTGATAGGTTCTCCCTCCGCTGTCTTTTTCCTTACAAGAATAATGGGTGCGGACCAGGGGCTTGTGGAGGGTGATATGACGCCCTGGTCTAACATGTTTTTAATTTCTTTCTCTAACGCATCTCTCTGGGAGTGTGGTATTCTGTACGGAGTTTTCCTAATCGGTTTTGAGTCCTCTACTTCGATGGAGTGTTTTACTACACCTGTGCAGCCTAGTCGTATCTTTCCGTGGACAAATGTTTCTCTATACTCTAGGATGAGTTCCTGTAAACTATTGACGGCTTCCGGAGGTGTGGAGCTGAAATCAAATTGTGACAGAAGATCTTCTTCGACAGGTTCCTCCGGCCATGTTTCTACTTCGGCTTCAAGGTTCGCAACGCGGGGTACTTCGGCGTCGGTCGCCCATACGCGGAAACTAATCGCGGAGCCCTTACGCAACACTTTATGCTGACTAGTCTCATTACATAAGAGGAGGGGTGCGCGGCCTTCCGCCGTGACAGTCGCTAGGGTGGGTAAAATGTTAACTTCTTTATATTGATCTAGAATTTCAATTTCCCTTCCTTCAAAGCCAGGAACCTCAGTGCTCGTAAATAAAATTGTGTGAGGATTTATTGTAATTTTTTCTACTGTAATGATTCTACCAGGGGCATCTTCCTGGGTAGTACTTACTCTCTCAGCCACCTTTTGTGGCTCACCACTACCCGCTACACTGTCTTCCCCTATGCCGGCTAATGTACCTTGGTCTCCTTCACGTATTTCTCCTGCATCATCGCATTTCCCTATGGGAGGCTCATCGTTCTCCGGTGACGACAGACCGTTCGTCTCGCTCGAGTAAATGCCGTTGCTCGGGCCCTTCCCTGGATGTGGCACCACCATAACATTTTCCTTCGGTGACACATCTACTGGCCTCAGAACCTCTGCACTTAACTCGCCCTCAATAGACCCCCAAACGTCTGTACACACCAAAGCTACTCCTTCCCCTTTACTCAGCGACCTACCTGAAATACCGTGATTCTCTCCATCAAGATCTACTAGCTTCCCGACCGTATAACTGCCATCCTTACATGTTGGCCAATGAATTTCCGCTTCTTTGGTCCGGCCTGGCCTCGCGCCCACCTCTTCCGCTAAGTCCCCACTCCAACCGTCGCTCTGCCGTGTAACAGAGCCTTCCCCGCCTGACACGGTGATCGGGACAAGAATCTCTCCACCTAATTCGGTTTCCACGTGCCCTAAAAGGTCGATACTGGTTGCTAATTCATTTCTTATTCCTATGGGTTCCACCTCCTCACCCCAGCTAGTCATTTTATCTATCTTAACTTCGCTTCCTTCAATGCTGTTGTAGACGGATTGCACTCTAATCTCACTGTTTTCCTCATTAACATTGATTTCTGTATTACCTTGCTTAGTTCGACAGTCTTTCTCTTGCTCCTCGGTTACGAGTTGGACTAGGTTTGTTCTCTCATTGTGATAGACTGATTTGACTCTCCGGGATTCTAGTTTGGTTATATGTCCACCTGAAATTTCCATTTTCCGTTCCTTTACGGAGACGCGGCTGCCATGCCTCACCATAAAATCTAACCCAAGAATACCTGAGTAATGAACATCCCCCATATCTACTACTAAGGCGTCGTGGGCGTATACCTGATCGTCAATTGTGAACGGAACGAAGCTTTGACCTAGGGTATGAAGTTTATGACCCGAAGCGCTCCTAACCGGGCTGCTATACGGAGTCAGTGGGAGTCGGTCGAATGGAAATGCCCTGCTATGAACTATCGTAAGTGCCGCTCCCGTGTCTACTAAAAATTTGCTTGGCTTTCCTAAAATGGAGATGTTAATAGTCATCCCTACTTCCGGTTTAACAGCCAATATTAATTCGTCCCCGGCCTTGTGACCGGGTTTTGCCCGTTTCCCGCACTGGAGGAGACTGAAAGGCTCGGACATACCACCGGAAGGTGGCCAGATTGATTACACCTACCGCACATAGCCAAGGGACAGTTCCTACTAAGGTGGTCATGTTCGCCGCAATTGTAGCACTTATTAATCCTTTTTGGACAGTAGCGCGCTATGTGGCCGACTTCCTGGCACTTGTAGCAACTCCGGGGGTTTCGTGGCGTGTTGTCGCTGGCAACATGGACTGCTTGAACGCGATCTGGTGCCAGGCTTCCGTTCTGTGAAATGTGCGCGGGAAAAAATGGCTGCGGGGGCGGATACTGACGCCCTTCATCCACGTAGTGAATCGGGGGGTTCTGACGGTAGGTCGCGCTGAAATGGCCACGTGCGCTGGAAGTACTCTGAAGTAATGGGGAGTTTGATACTGTGGGTGGGACAGGAGGTGAACTCCGGGGAGGCAAGTGCTGGCCGGACAATCTGCTCTCGATTAAATTTATAAGAGTATTTTGTAATGTGCCGATATCGTTCGCCACAGAAGGGTACACCTTGGCATTAGCCTCCTCTAAGCATGCAAATTCTTCCGCTTGTACTAAATCGGCCGGGTCTCGTATGGATACAAAACGTGCTACATCCCCCTTCAGACCTAACAAAAATTGAGACAAAAGCCGGTCGCTTAAGTGCTTCTGAATTACTGCGTGCTCACTGTTCGGGGTGGCGGCGGTTAGTAATTTTCCTAAACGTCTTAGTCGCGTGGCGAATTCTCTTACGGATTCTAGGGGTTGCTGTTTACAGTTGCACAACATGTTTTCGATTGTCGCCCTCGAGTGCCGCGGAGTGAAGCGCTCGGTTAAGGATTTTGTGAAATTTGCATATGACTGAACTGTCTGAGGACTGCTTTCTACGAATTCTGCTGCTGTGCCTGCTAGATGCAGCCTTGCCGCTCCTATCGTCTGTCTTTCATCCCAACCGCTATAATGGCTCACCAACTTGAGACGATTCAGGAATGTGTCTACGGATACGCCGTCCTCTCCATTGAAAATAGGAATCCAGTTAAATAGAGTACTCGTGGGTGCTAGCGGAGTCTGGGCCGGAACTTCATCGGCGTTGATCGGATTTATTGAGGAAAAAAAATCCCACGGGTCATTTAGTTGGCTCCCGGAGAAATCCATCTTATTAATTTAGCACTTTTCTCATAAGAACAAGAACGTTATACTGATTACGCGCTTCCCTTGATCCCGCCTACCTAGGTGGGTCGAGCTGCAGCGGATTTTTTTGAATGTTGGCCGAACATTATTTTGCGTAGTACTCCTTAAGAATTAAATAAATTTTCTGCAAAACATTCCCAGACAAATGGAAAATAAAATTCCTATTGCAGCTAGACCCCACACCTGACGCCAATATGTCGCGACGGGACATAAAGGGATCAAGTAAACGCGTAGTTCTGATTAACATGCCTGTTTATTTTTTAGCTTACATGTTGGTCCCTGCTCCTCGTGTCACACGTGCCCCTGCGTCCGTCGGCTCCGGCGTCTTCGTCACACTAAGGCAGGGTCGTTCCGTTGTCGAAGCGCAGACAGCGGCTCCAATGACCGAGAAGGCCACGGTCAGGAGTGCCACACAGAGGATCCGGCACTAGCGGTCCGCCTGGCCAAACGGCCCGTAAGCCGCGGTCAGGAGTCCTGTGCAGTGCCTTCGCCGCTGGCGGCCCACCCTTCCAACTGGTCTCCCCGACACTAGGCGCTGCCGGCGAAGAGCTCTCTCGACGTCTGCTTCCACACACTGCTGTATACCACACTCTCTGAGTCTCTGTGCTAGCTAGCTCCGAGGGCGCAGATTATATACCCGCCCTCGGAGCAAGGGGTGTCCTGACTCAACCTTAGTGTGACGTAGACTTCGCGGTTTACTCTTGGGGTTCCTGCCATCCCCGGCGTGAGTTTGGCCATCCCTTACAGTACAGAGTTCACGCCGGGGAGGCGGTCAAAGTGCGCCCGTATGCCCTGTGCGTCACGGCGCCCTGTGTGTCACGGCGCCCTTCTATAGGGGATGACACACCGCGCTGACCTCACCGGCCACTGTGCCGCCCCGGCGCCCGGACCCGATAAGGCCCGCTCTCTAGCAATTCGTTTTGCGGCAATGTCGCCTGGCGACATAACCATTTGAACTTGCTGAGGTCGTGCAGTTACTAAGCAGTGTTTAGTAAGTGTGACATGATAGGTAGATCTCACCGAATGATTTTATCAACGAAACAAGTATTGTGCCACTAACAATTCTCTTTGTTCATTCACTTACGATTTTGAATTTCTTATTTAGTAAGCGAAACCAAATCTTGTTTTAGTGAATCTCACTACAGAAATAATTGTATTTACTATATGATCGCTTACTAAATATGTTTAGTACTGTGACATCATGAGTAGTCACAGCGAACACACACGAGCTTTCATATATACAGTTATATTTATAAAACAAATACGTACGTTGAAATAGTTACACTTTACACAATAGCTCTAATAGACCTACTATCCCCTGATCGCGGGAACGATCCAAATCCGATGGAGAATCTGTTTAATTTGTGACACTCGCCATTCCTAAATTCGAAGCGCGCACAAAGCCAAGCTTCCGTGACCGGATGTCACACTCGGATACGAAGTCCTTACAGGCGCATCAATCAATGATGTGCCTTGATCGCAGGAGCGATCTTAACCGATTGATGATCGGTGTGAGTCGTGATCTTAACCACACCTCACTCGGAGCTCGCACACAGCGTCACTCCCACGGGTCATTCCGTATTAAATCAACACAGTTTTAATTAAAATTTTACCTCGCCATTTTAGATTCAGATGAAATTTGACACATAGGTAGTATGAATGGAGAATAAGAAAACTACAAATTTTGAGTAAAATATTTCCACCCGTTTCTGAAATACAGCTATGTAAAATTTTGCAAAATTGGGTTCCCGAAATTTTGTAAATTGATGTAGAACCTCACCAAATTAAGATAGACTGCAATGGGACTGCTGGAACAGATGTCATTTTGCAGCTTTCTTTATGGCCTTTTATAAGATATACAACTCAATAGGGCTTGCGTTCAAAACATTTTTCAAATTTGAATTTAAAATATTGATTTTGATTTTTTTCAAAATGCTCACCTTCAAAAAAATTTTAAAAATTCTAAAATAATCCTTGCATATTTCCAAACAGATGATGCAAGTTTAAAAATGGGACTGCAATGGGTTCATATGGTAATCTTTATTTAAAATGCACAATATTTACTTACTCTAGATTTTACTGATTTAAAATGCAATTTATTTCAAATTATAAGCCCTAATATACACAAATTATTAATTTAGTGTTTTTTATTGGCGAGTGTGTTGTTTTATTGATGACGAGTGTGTTGTGTTTATGATTATTATTATTATTATTATTATTATTATTATTATTATTATTATTAGACCGCGGAATGTCATGCAATTGCATATTTTTACTGACTGTGCATATCGAAAGGAAATGTATATAACTTTACCTATCACCAAAAATAAAACAAATCAAGGTCACCTTTCAGTTGATGAACCAGATACACATTTAAGCGAAATGAATCGTTGAGGAATGAACACCAACTTTGAGCAGCATCAGCTGGTTATTTACCATCATGCAAAGGGTTAATGATGCCCAAAATTTTGAAAAATGCCATTAATGAAGAAAGCACAGTGAGTGACATAATCTCATGGTGCATCAATGAATAGGCGATTGAACTGCAACCCGAAGGAGAACGCCCGAAGACATTTTCTGATCGAGGAGAGAATCTTGTCGTGAAAATAATGCAGAAGGACCCTCGTATTAATGCACCAAAAGTTACTCCACAGTTATAAATTGGCATTGGCAAGAAAAGTAAATACCGAAACCGTGTGAAGGGTACTAAGGAGGTTCAATTTCCATACCCGCGTTGTCAGAAGAAAGCCACTTGTAAATTCAAAGAGAAATATCCGAAAAGATCTGACTTCGATCCACTTCTCCACAAAAACCTGGAATATATGCACTAAAATATACAGCATCCATTAAAATACGAATTTAAACTAAAAAATTGCACACATGCAAAATAAAAATAGGGTAGATTTGTTTTATTTTTGGTGATAGGTAAAGTTATATACATTTCCTTTCGATATGCACAGTCAGTAAAAATTTGATATTGCATGAAGTTCCGCGGTCTAATAATATTATTATCATTATAATGATCGAAGTTATTATAATAGTGACCGAAGAATGGGAAATAGAGGCATTGTTAGTGCAGCAAAAAGCATTGCAAAGAACACTAGGCAAGACAACAGTCAACAGACAACGTCGAATAACACAGACACTGAACTTCTGATGCTATTAAACATGAAATGTGAGACACAAAAAATGTTAAAGAACTCGGAGAGACAAACCACTCCACGGACAATATCTAAAAAGAATGGACAAGGTGTAGATTAATAAAGATCAATCAGTTATGTGGCTTAAAAGGGGAAGAATGAAGCCAGAATTGGAAGCAGTTCTAGTAGCTGCTCAAGATCAGGCGTTGAGAACACGACATTCTGATAAAGCGGTTCTCAAAATTTCCCAAGATGACAAATGCCGCATTTGCCAAGAGCAAGTAGAAACCATTGATCATATTGTCTCAGCTTGTCCAATCCTAGCAAAGACCGAATACTTGAAGACACGACAGGGTGTGTAGTTACCTCCACTGGTAGATCTGTTCCGCCATCGAAGTTCCAAACACGTGCCCCAAGTCGTACGAACACTCACCAAAACCAGTGACGTCTGTTGGATTGTGTACGATATTGTACGACCAACAAATTCAAACTGATTGCATGATAGCGGCAAACAAACCGGATATAGTTATTCGGGATTTGGAGAAAAAAATCGTGTTTACTTGTCGGTGGTGCTGTACCTTGCGATCGAAACGTCGTTACCAGAGGCAGTTACAGGAGTTACAGGAGGCAGAGAAACGTCTTAAATACAAGAGTTTGGAAATCGAGATCAGCCGAATGTGGGGCGTAAAAGCACAGGTCGTCCCGATAGTTATCGGAGCTCTGGGATTTGTTCCTCAAAATTTGAGTAAGAACTTGTCTAAACTCGCAGGTAATTCAAAAGACTGGGAAGTGCAAGAAATCGCTATATTTGGAACAGAATCTTTGGTAGCTGGTTGCAACCTGGAGTAGATTTTATATTCAGCCGACTCATAACATCTGTAGTCGTCATGTAGTGGAGTAATAATAACAATAATAATAATTATAACAATAAAACACAACACACTCGCCAATAAAAAACACTAAATTAATAATTTGTATATATTAGGGCTTATAATTTGAAATAAATTGCATTTTAAATCAGTAAAATCTAGAGTAAGTAAATATTGTGCATTTTAAATAAAGATTACCATATGAACCCATTGCAGTCCCATTTTTAAACTTGCACCATCTGTTTGGAAATATGCATGGATTATTTTAGAATTTTTTCAATTTTTTGAAGATGAGCATTTTGAAAAAACTCAAAATCAAAATTTAAATTCAAATTTGAAAACTTTTTGAACGCAAGCCCTATTGAGTTGTATATCTTATAAAAGGCCATAAAGAAAGCTGCAAAATGACACCTGTTTCAGCTATCTTAATTTGGTTAGGTTCTACATCAATTTAAAAATTTTCGGGAACCCAATTTTGCAAAATTTTACATAGCTGTATTTCAGAAACGGGTGGAAATATTTTACTCAAAATTTGTAGTTTTCTTATTCTTCATTCATACTATCTATGTCAAATTTATGTGAATCTGAGATGGTGATGTAAAATGACTGTGTTGATTTAAAATGGAATGACCCCCACGTGACCGCAGTCACACCTGGGACACAGTCCCCACAGGCGAGTCAACACGTTACTTGCCTCGCGAGCCCTGCTCGCTGCTGCACCGCCCTGGCGCAAATTTATGCCTCAGCACGAGGTTCTTACACTTTCTCCTGAACCCGCCCACTGGCTTTGTACATTCCCTTATATACCTGTGCCTCTAGTGATCTACGTCACGCAGCCTCCCCCGCTCGCGTTTGCTTGCACACGGCCCCGATGATTTGTTCAACCTTTGCCACGTGCTTGCTGAAGGGAAAGCCTTTCTCTCCCTCCTGTAGCGAGGCGATTTCCTGTTGCTAATCCCTTTCCGCCCGTTCCCAAATAGCTACCATGAGGTTCGCTCGTTAATACGTTGCAGTACATTGTACTATAACATTTCTCTCAGTGCGGGTGTCGGCGGCACGCGCCGGCGGCCGCTGGTGCCGGCTGTTTCGAAGTCCTCTCGGTCGCCTCAGCCGGGCAACCTTACGACCCCACTGCCGCGGCGCGGCGTACCGAGTGCATTACCCGATGATGCTTTGCGGCCACATTATAGCGCGCTATACTACGACTGTTCCTTCCGCAAAATCCTTGATGATTCTGCTCCATTCTACAAACTGTTTTTATCGGTTTCTTGCCGGCGAAGACCAATCTTTCTCACGTGAGATTCGCAAACGTTGTGACTCGACTGAGCACGAAATCTGAAGTAGAAGTCAGAGAACCAAATTCTCTATCGTCTGAGAATTCATTCTGACATCCCTTCTCGAGAGACGAAAAGAAAATCCGATTTGTCTGATTACCGGAATCTCTGTGCTCTGAGATCGTAAACCTGTTTCGTCCCAGAACCGAGATCTGCCTGTTTTTAGAACCAAAACATACCTGATCCGATATCCCTGCCCTGTGAATCAGGAAGTGTCGTACCTCCTCCTCCCC